>VZRN01002198.1:0-24852 GCA_013397935.1 Dasyornis broadbenti
TAAATTTCTTTAGACAATGATAACAGCAGGGATAATGTACATTTTGCTGCTATCTTCTGTCAAAGAAATGCTAGTCAAATACCTCATCAACTCTTCCTGTGAAGACACCCTGCCAGAATGGTAGACTTTTTGAACCTTTTAAAGACATTTGATCCATGTGTCTTGGTCAATTTATATGCAGATCCTTTCCTTCAGCAGAACTTTTTGGCACAGTTAGCCCACATTGCTGAACTGAATCCAGTACAAAAGGAGTGAAGATAGGAACAGTGCCCTTTTAATTTGAATGGTGATAAAAATGCAAATCAAATAAAAGCATTTTGTAGCAGCAGGAAGATTTTATATGTAGTTAGCAAACCATTACAAGATGCATATTTACAGGGGTTTTAAAAAAAATTTAAAAGTTATAGACAAAAAATACAGTTTATTAAATTGCAAATATAAATCTAAATCACACAGTATCTTGAAAAGTGACATGAAAAAGAACAAGAGGAAGTAAAAGAAAGAAAACCAAAGGAAGTCAGAAATAAGGCACAAGCTCTCCTCCTTTTCTGATTCCTACAGTATCTTAGAAGTACCTTATGGTGCCTTAAAAGTCATGGGAGTAGAAAACCATTCCAAGAACAAGTGTGGAAAACTGGAAAACTGTGCTCTCCGAACATAAAAATCAGGTTTGTTTTCATGACAATTAAATCTTCATGCAATGTATAAGGTATGTTTTGCATATTCAAAAAACAACTTAAAAATATTTTCAAATTGAAGGGACTACTTCTTCTTTGTTTTCAATTATTTGGCTAAATATGGTGTACATTAAAATACTGCAGACATATCATTCATTATATAGTTGCCAATTGAAAAGGAAGCAAGCATTTTGTGTGCTTAAAAAAGGTAAATATTTTACAGTGTTTTTGTTACTAGTTTAAAAGCTTAGAATATGCATAAAATACACTAGCTGGGGACTTAAAATTAATGCATTATTTGCTGGAAATAGGCCAAATTACATGATCTTTCAAAAAGAAAAAGTATTCTATTCCATATGACAATTCTGAAGTAGATTCATAACACTTAAGCACAATATGGAACAGTGATACAACAGAAAAGGTTAAGCAATACTGTTGACCACAAAAGGCTTAACCTGCTTCCCACAAAAATACGAAATAAATCACTAGTTTTATATAAATGTAGCTATTCAGAGCTTTCCATGAAAAATTTAAATGACAATCATGACAGTCAAATTCTGAGCAAGCATGAGCTAAGTACCTGTTGTGGTTTGACCCTGGCCAAATGCCAGGCACCTATGACATCTACTCACTCGCTCTCCCCTGCCACAGTTGGGCAGAGGAGAGGGGGAAAAAAGTTAATAACACAGGGCTTATGAGTTGAGATAAGGGCAGAGACGCTCCAAGTACAGAACAGGCTCCTCTTAAAGCTACAAAGTGAAATTTATTAATAACAGAGATAGAGGAGGATAACAAGAAGTAAAATAAACCCTTAAGACACCATTCCTGCGCTCACCCCCCTCCCTCCTTCCCACCAATGGCACAGGTGGATAGGGCATAGGAGCTGTAGGTCAGTTCATCACCGAGATTTTCTCCCGCTGCACAGCGAGAGGAGTCTTTTCCTCTGCATAGCCATGAGGTCCATCTCACAGGAGGCAGCTCTCTGCAAATGCCTCCAGTGTGGGTCCAAATCTCAGAAGCAGCAGTCTGCCCAAGCCTGCCGCAATGTGAGCTCCCCCCACAGGCAGACAGTCCTCCCAAAACTGCTGTGGCGTGAGGTCCCTCGTCTACAGGGTGCGGACCTCTGAGGCACAGCTGCTCCATCTTGGGAGCAAGGTCTCTCTCTCCACTGGGACTCCTGCTGGACCACAGCCTCCTCCAGGCATCCACCCACTCCAGTGTGGGCACCTCCCCATGGGCTGTGAGTGGATCTCTGCATCCCCTGTGGACCCCATGAGCTGCAGAGGAGCAACCTGCTTCACCATGCTTATCACCACGGCCAGCAGAGGATTCTCAGCTCCAATGCCAGGAGCACCTCCTCCCCCACCTTCTCCACTGACCTTGGTGTCTGCATGTTGTTTTCCCTCACATATTCTCACCTCCTCCTCCTTCTCTGGCTAAAAAGAAGTGCTTGTCTCATTGTTTTGTATTCTGCTTCAATATGTTATCACAGAGGTGTAACCAACCTCTCCAACTGGCCCAGGCTTGGCCAGCAGCATGTCCATCATCATCAGAGCCATCAGGATTGGCTCTGCTGGACATGGTGAAAGCTTCTACAAGCTTCCCACACAAGCCATCTTTGTGGCCCCCCCATACCAATACTGGGCCAAGCAAAACCAACACGGTACCTGAAGTATCTCAAGCATTACTTATACTTTGTGTGAAAATTGCGACTAGGCCTTTGTTTATCACATCTACTCCATTCAAAAGCTTACTCTGCCTCAGATTCCTTTTCAGGGATACCAACTCAGGCTGTGAAATGGCATTAAAATGATGACTGAAAGAATGATCTTTATGAAGAATGGAATGATGGTTAATTTTCTTTTACTTTCAACTGCTTCGTTTTGGTCTGCCCTTTCTAATCTTTTTAAGTCTTTTCTATCATTACCATGGTAGCACTGCAGCAAGCGATCAGTTCTAAGCTGTCCATGTTGCCAACTTTTTGACTACCTTCAGAAAACTTCCCACTAGTTTCATATTGAAATCACAAGCAGTAGAGATGACTAAGACTGTAAAAACCTTCTCATCTAAGCCACTCTTCTGCAAGAGCAGGAGCGTATCTTTGATCCCCTCCAAACTAGACAACTTTCATCTATCTTGAGGGAGTCTCACATTCAGGAGCTAAGCAATGACAGCTGGAAATGACAGCTGGAAATGACAAAAAGTACGTGGAAATTCTCTTTGGACTCCAGTGTACAAAAATGAAGGAGGTTGAATTCACCTTGCTGGGAGTTTTTAAAATGCACTTTAACTTTAGGACTTGAGCTAAGCCATCCTAGCCTTTGTTGTGTATGTCTGTATAGACAGCTGCAGAGTTTCCAGCACTGCAGAAGGAATGTCATTTAACCCACGTTATCATCACCAGATGCTAAGCTGCAGTTACTGCACACTATCAGCAACATATTGTGCAGGGTGGGCTTTTATGTTTAAACCCTGAGTAACGTTTCAGAGAGAGGTATTTTGTGGGGGGGAAAACCCCAACTCTTCAATATTTAAAACAACGGTTACTTTTAAAAGCTTACATTTATCCAGCTCAAGTATTTTGTGATACATTCCTCGCTGTTTTCTTATGCCAAACAGCTTAACCTTTGAATGTGTCCCTTTTCTCTTTCTGTACTACAGCTAGAAAGAACGCTGTGCCATTGCTGACAAGCTACTATTCTGAGGTGCCCAGCTGAAAGTCCTACCTAAACTGATTTTCTGTCTCGCTTTAATATGGCATGACCTCAACCACTTTCACTTTCAGCCCCTGAAGTTGCCCAGTCCTCAAATTCTTTGCCCTTTGAATGGTTACACTCCTTGGCAATTGGTGTTTGTAAGTGCCTGAAACTATGCAGAACTTGCACTAGTCGCAGAGACCAAATGAGTCCCACTGGCAGATGAGCTAGGGCACCCAAAGCAGAGAGGGGGGAATGAGAGAGAAAGAATGACTTTCCCACAGCTTCAGGCTTGGAGATATCACGCAGTAAGAGCTGCCCGAGAAGGAAACATGGCTAGAGAAGGTGCTCCTCAAGTCCCCGCTTTTGTTCGCAGCTTACCAGCCTTCAAACAGATGCTTGCTATGCCCTCTGGTCAGAGAGCCGCTTACTGGCAGAAGCAGCTCTGCGGAGCGCAGGCTGCGAAGAAAGAAGGCGCATAGCAGTGTGCTCATGTGTGCTTGTGTGTACTTTGTAGAGCATTGCAAAAATGAAGCAGAAAGTTCTTTCCCATGCAGAGGTAGTCTAGAAATGCTCTCTCTGCTTCACCAAGGAACTCACCACCCTTGCACTGCTGTGTGAAACGTGTAGAGAACAGTTTAACCAGAGAAAGAAAGAAGCACTTTTCTTCAGCTTCAGACTTGCAGATCTCAAGCAGTTAGAGATGCCACAAAAGGAAACACGCCAAGAGAAGATGCTCCTCAAGTACCCCCTTCTTGCAGACTTAAAGAGACTATAACGTAGTTCTGCCAGCAGAGAGACGCTTCAGAAGCAGAAGCTGTTCTGTGGAGTGCAGAAGGCAAAGAAAGGAGGCACAGAGCAGCATGCTTGTGTGCACTTTGGAGTGCATTGCAAAAATGCAGAAGAAAGCTCTTTCTCAGGCAGAGCTAAGCCCAGAAATGCTCTCTCTGCTTCACCAAGCAACTCTCAGTGGTTACAATCCGGGGTGAAGCATGTAGAGAAAGATTTTGCTAGACTGGGAAAGAAGAACTTTGTCACAGCTTCAGACTTGCAGATCTCAAGCACTTAGAGCTGCCACAAAAGGGAACATGGCAAGAGAATGCATTCCTCAAATAGGCCCTTCTGTTTGTAGCTTGTCAGGCTTCAAACAGATGAAAGCATTGTTCTGCTGGCAGAGACCGGCCTCAGCGGCGGAAGCTATTGTCCGGAGTGGAGAAGGCGAAGAAAGAAGGCGCACAGCAGTGTGCTTGTGTGCACTTTGGAGAGCATTGCAAAAATGAAGCAGAAAGCTCTTTCCCATGCAGAGTTAGCCCAGAAATGCTCTCTCTGCTTCACCAAGCATCTAGTAGTGCTTGTACTTTGTAATGAAGCATGCAGGGAAAGATTTCATTTCAGAGAGGAACAAGATCTTTTCCACAGCTTCAGACTTGCAGATCTCATGCAGTATGAGCTGCCACAAAACGAAATATGGCAAGAGAAGGTGTTCCTCAAGTAGCCCATTCTGTTCGCACCTTGCCAGGCTTCAAACAGATGAAAATGTCATTCTGCCGGCAGAGACCAGCCTCAGCGGCGGAAGCTATTGTCCGGAGTGGAGAAGGCGAAGAAAGAAGGCGCAAAGCAGTGTGATTGTGTGCACTTTGGAGAGCATTGCAAAAACGAAGCAGAAAGCTCTTTCCCATGCAGAGTTAGCCCAGAAATGCTCTCTCTGCTTCAACAAGCATCTAGCAGTGCTTGCACTGCCTTGAGAACCATGCAGACAAAGATTACGCCAGACAAAAAAGAACTTTGCTACAGCTTCAGACTTGCAGACCTCAAACAGTTCGCGGTGCCACAAAAGGAAATATGGCAAAAGAAGGCGTTCCTCAAGTATCCTCTTCTGTTTGTACTTTGCCAGTCTTCAAACAGATGCTTGCTACGCTCTCTGGGCCGAGAGCCGCTTACTGGCAGAAGTAGCTCTCTGGAGCGCAGATGGCAAAGAAAGAAGGCACATTTCAGCGTGCTCGTGTGTGCTCGTGTGCACTTTTGTAGAGCATTGCAAAAATGCAGCATTTCCCATGTAGAGGTAGACCAGAAATTCTCTCTCTGCTTCACCAAGTAACTCACCGCCCTTGCAGTGCAGTGAGAAACTTGTAGAGAAAGATTTAACCGGAGAAAGAAAAAGGCACTTTCCCTCAGCTTCAGGCTTCAAATCTCAAGCAGTTAGAGCTGCCACAAAAGGAAACATGCCAAGAGAAGGCGTTCCTCAAGTATCCTCTTCTCTTCGCAGCTTGCTGGGCTTCAAAAAGATGCTCTGCGGGCACAGAGAGTATGTGACACGCAGAAGCTGTTTCCCAGAGTTCAGAAGGCGAAGAAAGAATGCACACAGCAGCGTGCTTGTGTGCAATTTGTAGTGCATTGGAAATTGCAGTGCATTGGAAAATTCAGTAGAAAGCTCTTTCTCAGGCAGAGTTAGTCCAGAAATGCTCTCTCTGCTTCAACAAGCAACTTTCATCCCTTGCACTCTGTTCCACTATGTGTAAATAAAGAGAGATAGAGATAAGTGCTTTTCTACAGCGTCAGGCTCTCAGAGCGCAAGCAGGTTTAGCTCCATGTAGCAGTGTTAGGCTGCCCTCTGGCCACCCACTTCAGAGCTCACTTCCTTTCCAGTCTGGTTCTAGTTTTAGAAAGAACATGTGGAAGACCAGATTGAGACCTTGTCTCTTCTTCCCACTCGGCAGTATTTTTGTGCATGTGTAAATGGAGAGAGATATGGGGGATGCTTCCAGAGCAGACAGGGTTTTCAAACAAGACCATGTAGTAGGAAGGCTTAGCTTAGTCCTTCTCCCCCTCAACAGCTTTACTGTTTTACTTAATCTCCCACTTTTACATCTTCCCCAAAATTATATCTGAAAAACACACTCCTGTTTATAATTTCAACACAAACAGCCAGGCTCTTCACACTCCTTTCTTTTAACTCACTCTTTGATTTCCCCATTGACTCCTACTTCTGCTGTCTCAATTTCCCTCTGGCCAAGCAACATTGTCCTAGCAATAGGAATCTTCCCAAGCTTATTTCCCCTCCTTAGAAACCTGCTCAAATACACCAAAACCCCTTATTGTACTCTAAAGCAGATTTTTATAACCCCTTCATCTTCCACAAGTCTTGGCAGCTCTGAAAGCAACAGCTGCAAACACTTGACGCTGCCCTTGGAACAGGTAATGAAACAGGAAAATGAATCCCCTCTCCTCATTTGCTCTAGTGATAATCTCCCTCTTATAAAGCAAACAGACTCAGACTGGCCGATTCCTTCCTTGTATTTGTGGTGGTCCTTTTTGTGCTGCAACAGCCCTTAGATGTGCAGGATGCTCTGGTTTGTATCAATGTAGGGCTCCTAAAACATATGAGAGTCTGGATGTCAGAGGAGGGACACTTTCCCACTTCCACCTGGATGGCACCTGCACCACCTCACCACTGTGCTCCAGATATCAGTGAGCTCTAAACCTATGAGAAAGGAAGAAAATATTTATCTTCATTCCCAGTTGTGGTCGTTAGACACATAGTTTGTGTGACAGAACAGAGTCTTCCAGGGTCTCAGTAGGAGTGCTGGGGCTGGAACCCAGCAGTGTTGAGGTTCAGCTGTGTTGTGTTAAGTATAGCAGCTTCCAGTCCTGGAAGGTATCCCTGAGGAAGTTTTTCTAGAGGAATATCCTTGCAGCAACACCAATACAAACACTGAAAATCGCAGCTCACTCATCTCATCTCATCTCATCTCATCTCATCTCATCTCATCTCATCTCATCTCATCTCATCTCATCTCATCTCATCTCAATCTCATCTCAATCTCATCTCATCTCCTGTGCACAGACCTCTTCCCTCTGTGGGTGTTCTCATCCACACTCCCACGCTCTCTTTACTCTTGCAAGCCCTGGTGCAAGGGACAGAGAGAATGGGCCTAATCCTATGAGATGCAGGTATCCCAAAGCCTGCATGCAGGGCAGATAGTGCTGGGTTGTCCTTGGGGTGAAATCTGGGCAGTCCGGTCCTGCCAGGCAGGATGTTGCAACAAGGGCCTAACACTGCTGCACAGCGAGCCCTGAGTGGAACACGACCATCTGTGGATTTACTATTTCTTCTCAAATGCTAATTAGTTATTTACATAAAACTTTGGAACATTTTAATTAGTTGTGTTAACTTAGAATTCATGGAAGAGAGTTATAAAACTCTATTATATGGGACGCTTATTCAAGAGAAGCTTGAAATGGCACATGGTGATGTACTCACAAATCTGCCAACACAGTGAGAAAAATGAGAGGGTGGCCAGGCTTTGAGTGAGACAGCAGGAGATTGGCATTTCTGATGCACTGGGTAAAGCTGAGAAGCTGGTCCTGGTTAGGAAGATGGTCCTTTCCCACTTGAGGTCTCAGTCTGACAGTTCCAGATTCATATTGTCCCAATGTTGCATTTTATGCGTCCTCCTCCTCCTCAGGGGAGGATTAACAGTTCTCTCTTTTCTATCTTTTCTACCTGTCAACTATTTTTTTTTTTCTTTAACTTGTAGGAAGTAATGATTAGGTTTGAGTTGGTTTGAGATGATTCAAATCGGGCTAAAAATGGCCAGCAGTTTATGGAGCCAGAGCAATGAAATAGATGGACATCAGTACAACAGTCATATGCTCACACCACCCTATTCCGTTAGGAGATTAGGTGAGGCAAACAAATGAACTTCAGATATAGTCTTGCCAGGTCTAGAAGCTCCCGTCTCTGCTTCAGCTCAAACTCTGAGATGGGCACCACAAGGCAGCAAACCTCCCTCCTGCTCTGCACAGGCTGTGACAGCACCCCCAGACAGCATCGCTCTGCCATCTCACCTGTGGTTATTGCACTGGCAATGAAGGCAGGGTGTGCTGGTCCTGCCTCAGCTGGGCCTTTATTCTCAAGGCAGGTGGAAAAGGCTTCCCTTCATGAAGTTCATCTTTTTCACAGCACTAAACTCAGTTACAGCAAAGATGCCTTTAAGTGGCTGGACTGATAACTCTGTAAATCCAGCTATCTCAGGTTGCTACAGAATATAAATTACCCCATCACCATTAATCCCGAGATAGAGAAATGTCCAAGCAGCTATACAAAATGAGACACTCTGCCCTAAGATTTCATCTGGCAGGGAAAACCACTTTCTGTATAAAATGCAGCCGACTTTACCTCTTGAGGTTTAAGACTAGATTCAATAAATCTAGAATTACACTATGGAAAATCATCTTCCTTGAAGGACGGTAAATTCCAGCATCACATCCAATTGTGACAGAGCTGCTGTTTGCCTGAAGAGCTTGAGGACAGTATGAAGTGAGGGAAACACAGTGGTCTATCCAAAACATTATAAACAGAATTCATGGGTGGCAAGATTAAAAGTGAGAGGAAACAACAAACTCTTATGTGGTCCATGACAAAACACCTGTTTTCTTGGTGTTTGCAAGAAGACTAGAATACTTTAACGTAATTTTCTGAAAAATAACAGCAGAAGCATTGCACTAAAACAGATCGACTCCGCTAAAATCAGTGAGTTAGCTGGGCTTTCTGTACTTCTCTGATGACCCACAGCCTGGTGTTTTGCAGACTGTTGGGCATATTATTCCTAGAAAGGCCATGTTTTCAAACCAGAAAGAAAGTTTGGGCTGCATAGACTCCGTGGACATCTGTTATTCTACACAATCAGTGGAACATGTGATTGTACACAGCAGGGAGAGATCACAGAGGACTGCTATGAGAGGCAAGAAGAGACTGCCAGGAGCAAGTGACCTGTTCATTGGTCTGTGCGTTATGCTCACAGAATAAGAAGCAGAGGTAAGTCCTGCTATAAAACCTGTTACGAAGGGGAGTGGAGAACATGTTGTAAAGTTCAGCTTTATACTGTCTGGGAAAGCAGGTGGGCCAACCTAAGGATGGGCTAGTTCACCTGGAGATGGAATAACTAACCTGGAGGTGTCTGCTTCCATCTCTAATGTCTTTGGCTTCCGGGGAAAGGATTGGGACCCACCTCAAGACTGAGCAACCACATGGGAGTAGATTTGTTGATTTGATGGAGGCCAGCCTGAGATTGTTTAGTCTTTATCAAAGAAGGGTCTGAAGATACTTTGAGAATCACTGCCACCATCAAGGCAAATCAGAAATATTATCTGAACATGAACTTGCTTGCTAACAACAACAGAAAGGAGTGAAGATGGAAGGCACAGTCAGCCAGCTGGCAGGTAGTTCACGGGTGTCAAGTCCTTCAATCCAACCTTTTAGAGCTCATCAAAAGATTTTACAGCAAGTGTATAGATGCCCTGTGAAATCCAAGGCTGCTGGAAATTATTTAGGAAAAGAGCCAAACATAATTCAGAAAAAAATTGGACATCACCATGGAAAATTTGCAGAACAGTATTTTTTGGAAAGCTTTTCTGTTATGATGCATAAATTAGATTCACACTAATATGTGCAGAAGAAACATAACTCATAATTACTCTCTTACTTTCCTCTGGCTGTAGTGGGAGCCAGGACACCAGAATTGTGCTCAGCAAAGCAATCCCTATTTCCAATTTTGAGCTCTTACTGTTTACTCAGAGCTTGCCCATTGACCCATCTTCCTGTCACAAACTGGCACATGTCAGAAGGATTGCCAGCAATCTGCAGCAATCACTGGAAAAGAAAAGGGAGCTGGAGGGTATAAAACAAGCAGCTTTTCACTAGTGACTTCACTGTGAAGCAGCTGGAAGTCATGGCAGGCCAGTGGCACATGTCAGGATAGTCCAGAGGAAAGACAGAAATGGCTGGGAAACTTAGTCAAGAAAAAGTGCCTGCAGCCTTGCCTTGACCTGAATGTTGATTCTGTTCTCTAGGTTCATAAGGGCAGGCTCCCAGGGTGGGCCTGGGATCATAGGCACAACATCACCACACTGTGCACGACATCCACCCCAAACCTCACTCCTACTGCCTCCACCCCTCAGAGGTCTGTCTCAGCGTTGCCCAGCATGAAAGCCTACATGAAGGAGCAGCTTGTAGGAGGCAGGACATGTCCCTCTGAGTGGACGGAGCAGGCCCTTTCTCATCACCAAGAAATGAATAGGCTTAGTCTCAAAGTCTTCCATGTGCTGGATTAAAACTGTGGTTTTAATTAAACCAAGGAGGAAAAGACAGAAGATGACTGATAAAAGAGAGTTTGGGGTGTGGAGGTTGTGCTTTTCTTTTGTTTGTAAATTCAGTATCTTGTGCATGAGAAGAAGAGGCTTAGCACGGTAGAAACAGATGCTGGGGTGAGTTGGTCCATAGCATCAGAGCTGGGACATCATGTCCTGATATCCCAGCCCTGATGACCGGCCTGGGCCTTGAGTGACAGCTTTGACATCTCCCAGGCTGGCCAGGACTTCCCAGGACTGCTGGCAGGGTGAAAAAAAAACTTTCACAAAGGGGTAGATCTTTCCTCATCAGCTGGCATCAGCTGGGAAGGGTGAGTGGATCCACTCTACACTTGCTCAGAAAACAGTTTTGCAAAGCTTGAGTACTCAGGTGATGAAGAACTGCACTTGGCAGATAGAAAATGCACATCACATCCTGTAAACCTTTCCTAAAAGGGCATCACAAATTAATCACTCTGGTGAAGTTCTTTATTTTTTTTTTAGAGCAGCATTTATCAGTTTAATTTAATGTTACTTCAGTTGCTAAGGAGCCATGATTGCAAACCTCCACCAAAAAGGAGTTTTGAACACTAATATCTGGTCATCTAAATGGAAAATATTACAAAACTCAAGCTGAAGTCTACCCTGTCCAGCCACGCTGCACAGTGAGATACAGAAATGTTCTCCATTATATATAATAACACTGTTTATCAGACAAGATGTGTAATTGTTGCAGAGAACAGCAAAATCACAAAAGGCTCAGTAGAAGAGACTTGCAAATTAGTCTCATTACTCTTGAAATTGAACTGTTTTCCATGCTCTGGGCAGAGATACCTCAAGGATACTGAGATTGTCTGTGTATTGCATTTCAGATCATGATTGTTCTGCTTTACACAGTCATGTACTAAGTCTCCACCAGGCCAGTGATGGGAAGGGGGATGTTTACTTAGTGATGTGTGAAACGATGAATAAATCTTCAGGAATTATTCTGGGGGAGAGGGCAGTGAGGGGAGAGTTTTATTACATTCCTAGATCACCACTAACTGCAGAAATCCAGAAATCTTGCACATCTTTCAATTAATGAGCATCAAATGGGGGGAAAGAAAAAGGAAGGTTCAATGCTGGTTCAAATTTCTGCATGATCAAAAAATGTTCCTTCATTTCAGTTAAATCTTGACCTATTTTTAATCAAAAGAGCTTGCTGTGTCTTTCTGCCTCAGAAGACTGACATTGCTAGCAGGATGGTGCAGCCTCAGATCCCAGCTCCCTGAGGAGTGGTAGAGGCTTTCCTCAGGGCCACACGGTGCAGGGAGTCTGTGCTCCATGGGATCGTGGACTGTATCGCACATTGTCCAGAGCACCTCTCCCCACTCCATCCCTGCAGGGGACTTACCTGGTGTCCTACAGGAGGTCTCAGATACACCAGCAACTGGAGCCTTGAGAATGAATCAGGCCCTGCAGCTCCCAGCCCAGGCCTGGCATAGGCTGGGGCATTGCACTGGACCCACTGCGGGGTCACAAAAAGGGACCTGAGCTGGCATTGAGAGGGACAAGGCAAAGAGACAGGTCAGTAATTTTTCTAGATTAATATTTTTATAGAAAAAAGATAAAACAATGTTTTGTGTAAGCTTTGTGACATAAATAATAAATAAGAAATATAAACTCTCTATACAGACATACACATACATGCATGCATTATGGAGAACTCTTCTTTACTCATTAATTCCCTTGGGAGTTAGAAAATCACAGCTAAAAACAATCATTTGTATGCAGAGATAGACTGCACAGAGACACAGAATTTTCTGTTCTTACCAAGACAATATTTTGTGGAAAAACCCCAACAAATTAATATGAGCCATTCTCAATAATTTTGTCTAAACAAACAGCAGAAGAGATATTTTCAAAAAGTAAGGAGATAAAAAAATGGATTGATTTCTGTATTTGTAATTTCATAAGCTTTAACTTTATAATACTGTTCTCAAGATCTGACCAATGCAACCCTTGCATGAGACTTCTAAAAAACCGAGAGTTTATTGCACTAGTACGAAACAGGGATGAAGAGTATTTACCAGAAAAAAAGGTAAAACTCCACAAAATCGATTTTAAGAGTGTTTAGAACAATCTTTCCGCTTTTTTTGATTCATCACCAAAGCCAAAAAGTTCCCAGTTCTCCCAGAGAAACTCGTGTATCTGACAACTGGGCAGGTGGGCCATGAGCCAGCAGCTCTGCTTGTCCCTGCCATTCCCTGCCCTCACCACCAGCCACGGTGGGCACAGCCACTTCCACTTCTGCCACAGCACTTCCACTTCATGTTGCCTCTTTAAACCACAAGGCACGAATCCTTGAGCAATAATATTCAATCTGATATTGCATAATCTGCTGAGCATGTAAAAATCTGAAAGATTAGAATAATGCCTGCCAGCACAATGAGTTTGGTGATACTGACTGATTTAAAAAAAAAAAGTTATTCAAAAAATAAATGTTTTCCCTGGACATTGGGAGGACGAGATGAACCCTTAACATTTGATGGGACTTTCAGTCAATACTTCCTGCTTTTTCCTGGCCTTTTGCAGTATCCCCCGACTTTATTTCTGATCTTGAACACTTTACGCAAGAAAATCACTGCTCCTCCTGCTTCTGGAATCTAAGTGGTTCAAATCACTTGTATTTACTGAATGTCATTAGGCCATGGTGATGAAGTAGCTCTGCTTGGTTCTTTAATCCACTTCTTGTTACAGAAAAAACATAAGATAGAGCTGACTTTACCTGGTAGCATTTTATCAGGTAAAGCTTTGGACACTACCTGGATGGGAAAAGGACTGATCTCCCACATTTCTCTGGGCTTCCCTTAAGATTAATAGAAAGAGGACAACAGATACCTTGTGAATTATTGCCTTGCAAATTAAACCTTCTTTCTTTGTTGAAGGTAAGGCTGGAATGTCCCTTATTTTGTTACAGCAAGTAGCAGTAGTTGATTTGATCCATATTACCACCAAATTTTATCTACTGCATGCCTGGAGGGTTGCTTCAGGAAGAGATGACAGATGCTATCAGCAATAACAAAAGCACATGCCCTTTGGATACGTAACTGAAATGCAAAGGACTTGCTTAGCTACTTCCAGAAGTACAAGTACACCTGGCTGCAGCGGGGGAAGAAAATTGGAGAGCTGTTCCCTGGGGACTTGCAACAGCTCCCTCTTCTGCAGGCAGGCATGGAGGAGGCCTGAGGGATTCACAAGCTCTGCTGCACTGGGTGACTATGCTCTGCTTTAGGCAAGGCTCTAGCAATCCCCTCAGCTTGGTTTTTTACTGTACAAAACAAACCCCAGAGATGACTTGTGCCATGGTTTTTCAGAAATCCAGTTCCACGGAGCCACAAAACTTCACAGTGCCAAATACTCCCACATTGGAGCTCATTGGAGGTTTACTAATGATAATATCTGTCATAAATACTTTTGGGAATGGCAAAACATCAGCCTGCATTGCAATTGTGCCTCATTCCTTGTAAACACATGCTGAATATTTTGAACAAATAATTATTACACTTCAGACCCTCCCCTTCAAAGAAACTGGTTCTTCATTCAACAAATTAAATGTTTGCCAGAATTACATATTAAGAATTATGGAATAGTTCAGGTTGGAAGAGACCTTAAAAATCATCCAGTTCCAACACCCCTGCCATGGGCAGGGACACCTTTCACCTGATCAGGTTGCTCCAAGCCCTGTCCAACCTGGCCTTTAACACTTTCAGGGATGGGGCATGCAAAACTTCTCTGGGCAACCTGTACCAGTGTCTCATCACCTTCACAGTAAAAAATTTCTTCCTAACATTAATCTAAAAGAAACCAAACTCTCTGCCCTTCTTCCACCAGGCAGGACATGGCCTTACCAGCCGGCAGAAGGGACTCAACAATGCATCAGGCAGGAACTGTCCCAAGCCTTCTTTGAATCCCCAGCAAATAACCCCACAGCCAACATTTCTGAGGTAACCATGACCCTTGGGGACTGGACCTGAGATATGGAGAGCAGAGGTCTCAGTCCAGAGTCAGAGCCCAAAACACATAAATTCCTTCACAAGCAGATGCAACATCTGTGAGCTGTTTTGCCTCAAACATCTAGAACACTTATTTTGCTTGGGCAAGTCATCAGTAAGTGTTACCTTCCCTGTATGTAAAAGAGCACTTAAACTTTCCCTTAATTTGCAGATTCGTATTTAAGGTTAATTTCAAGTTTAAACAATGAGCAATTATTCTTCTTTTAATTAAGATTTATACAGGTTCCCGTATATTGACTAAGCAATGAAGTCCTAATGAGCAGAGTCTAATTATGATTATTCGGTAATTGAAAGAGAGGTGTGCCTCAGAATAAGACTGTTATGCTACCAGATAATGGACTAATGAGCTCCAAAGAAGTTGTAAAAAAGGTCTGCAAAACACTCTTGCAGTTCTTATGAGGACATGCCTATGTGTGAACCTCTCCATGTAGTATTCAAACGTATAATGAAATATATAGTGTGACACATCCAAAGATTTATATCAAAGTCTTGGAAACGGCTGAAGGTCAAGGACATACCAAAAGCAATGGAATAAATTATTAATGCAAGACAGAAGAAAATAAGTCAGAGACAGCTGCACAAAGTGATTTAGGATACAGATTAAAATTATAAAAAGGGAAGTCAGTGGGAGGCAACACTGGGAAAATCATCAACATCCACCACAGTATTGGACCAATCGGCTGAAACTAGCTCCCTCCAAGTTGTGATTGATGAAATACACCAGAGTCTGATATTTTTTCTTGCCTAAATGACCAGCTCTAATCATGAGCTCTACACACTGCTGCTTTCTTCATCATTCAGCTGGTCAGGAAAGAAAAGATAATTACAGAATGTTTGTTTAGTAATTGTCTGCTTCTATTTTGGAGTTTGCTTCTGGTGCTAACGAATGTGACTCCATTATGTCATTTATCATGTGAACAGTCAGGTTGAGGAACATTTTAAATCAGGAACTATTTTGGTTTGCATGAGAAATAACCCCACAGAACAACTGACAGCATGTGTGAGCAGAAAAATTCCATGCCTGAAAAAGATAGGTTAGGTGTTTCACCAGATAAAAAGCTTAAGGAAATATCTTTTCACCAGCAGAGCAGAGTGTTCATGGAGAAGTGAAGAGATGTAGCCCCATATTTTTTCTCACAAGGAAGTGCAGATTTGAAGCTATTGAACTGGCTTGCTAGATAACATTTGTATTCTATTACATTTTCTAGTATCACCCACTGCAGGGGATAACTTTCATTTCATTGGAAGTGCTAAAAATTGTACTCTGAACCTGACTTTGGTACAGGTAACAGTTTGTAATTTTATCTCAGGTGTGGCAAGAGCAGAAAAGTGGAGCTAAAGGGAAGAAGCAACCAGACATTACCCACAGATATATCTGGAAAGTGATGGGGAGTCACAGCTTATTTATTAACAGCTCCTTCCCCATGAACCTATGTTTATATCCAAAACATTAAATTTCATATGTTATACTGTAGCACCAGGTACACGACTTTTTCCTGCCTTAATTCAGCCCAACCCAATGAACTTGTCCATTAGGGTGGGATCTCACATGTATTCCCATCCCATGGACAGGTGTAATTCTTGGTGAACCTGAACACTTGGACTCAGTCAAAAAGCTACTGGGAGCACACAACCCTGTGAGAACAAACTGGCAATTTCCTTCAGGGGTATTTTTCAACCTCAGTTTGCTGGCTGATTTCACAACTGTGGGTTGAGAAACCTGACTGAAGTGACTGACCAAAGAAAAAAAAACAATCCTTTTAATAGGGTGTCCTCCCAGTAACAGTGAACAGAAGTTGTTTGACAATACTTTGGGTAATGTCTTGAAGACTGTAGATGACTAATAATAGCAGCGCCTTTTTTTTCCAGAAATATGGAAGTCATAAAAATTATGGTTTATAGGGACCAAAACTATTTATAAACTGAAGAATTCAGTGAAGAGTTTTGACTAAAAAGGAGTGGAGGGGAGAATTTTAATGTGCCTGAAATAGAAGTCAAATCTTAAAGAAAAAAATGCAAATCTGAAGTATTCTAAGTGGTTTTAAAAAAAGTTGAGTGGCTCAAACATGAAAGGACACCTTTTGTTTCAGATCAGATGAAGATTTTATGTTTACCAGGATGAACAACCTTGATTCCAAATGTCCTTTAACTTCAGCCTTCTAAGGATGGGCAGAGGACTCCAGTTCACCCAGGATCTTTCATCCATGCTACATACAGAGCAATAGTAAGACAGAGAATGTTAACTGACGAAAATTAAAAGTTCTCAGGAGCATTGACTTCCATCACAGGGTTTATTGTTCATTTCCTTTTGGCCAATTACTCTCTTCAGAAATGTCTCTGGCGTATTAAGAAGAGTAAGTGTTAAACCTGGGAGGTTGTTTCACTTGCAGCCTGTCGATAATATCTTTACATTGCTGGTTAACGACTTGGGAATGTCATTGTCAGATGCTGCTCTGCGCCTTTGCATCTCCCAGCTGATGGCTCCGTGCCATGAGCCGAGCAACTGCCAGGGTTCGAGGGTGCCTCTTGCCCTTGTGAAATTCGAGTTAAGTCTTTTTCTGCTCCCCTCGCTTTCTCCCTGCAAATTTATGACTTGCTAACAAATGCATTTCTCTTTATTCCCTCCTCTTCAGCGATCTTTAAGATCTCTCATTTCATAAGGAACAGGCAGGTCGGTGATCTGCTTCCAAAAAAAAAGAAGTTTCCATAAGCTTGACTTGTGGAGTAAGGCTGCCTGTATATACATCCAATTTCCATTGACTTAATTCAGTCTTTTTTTTTGCCAAATTACATAGCAGTAATTAACTGCCCTAACCAAAGTGTATTCCCCAAGATGCCCCCATTCCTGTGAGAGCTGGAGGTTTTACCCACACATGCAGGCAGCACCCTTTCATCATTCTTCATATAAATTGAATACTTCCTCTGCTTGCCTTTACAGGTGTTCTCCAAACACCATCCACATAACTAATGAAATATTCCTGTGGCTCACCCATTCCTCAAAAACCTTTGTCCAAGCTTGTTACATCCTGGGAGGCTAACAATATTTTTTGCACCTTTGCAGTGGCATGGGGCTGCATTGCGCTGGTCTGGCACCTGGGAATCAATAGCAGTCGGGGTGGGAGGAATTGCAGCACATTCCTAGTAATTGTGGAAATGCAAATTTATTACTTCAAAATCCTCTCTAATTTAAATTCAGTGAGGTCAATAGAGGTAGAGCAAAACTGGCCATTCTGCTTAATCTGTTATGCTCATTTTTATAGAGATAGATAGCAGCTATTAAGAGAAAGGAACTTTCAAATGTCTGGAAACACACTGACCTGGGAAAAGAGCTGCAAGGATGCCACGAATCACTCTGTGCAGATGGGTATTCTGCCTAACCAGAGCAATCAACATTGTCAAAAACCTCCACCAGTGTGAACTGCTACATCTCCCTTAGCAGTGCTGATTAACAGGAGCAGAGAGTCCTGCCCTGTGGTTAAAACATGCCAGCCTGTTACAGAGGAATTCCCGATTTTGACCAGTCACAGCATCTCCCCACATCAAAGTCTTGCTAACCTGCAGCTGCCCTTTCCAGTGATTGTGTAAGGTTTTCTGCAGTTTCTTGAGTTTGCTCCTAAAATCCTCTGTTGCTTGTGTAACCTTTTTATGAGTTACACAAAAGAATTGTTTTCCCTAAGAAATCCTTAACATATGCACAGATAAACACAGAGTCAAAAGGTTAATGTTACTTCAACACTATTAAAGTGAAATCAAAGATTTTTGAAGTAATTCGGAGGAACGATCTTGCATCTTTTGGGGAAAATAAACTGTTATTGAATATAATAACAAGATTTTGGAATATACTAATGGATTTTTTTTTTCATTTACCACACTTGGTGCTCTTTTTTTTTCCATAACCATTGCAATTCATCATCAGACAGTTATCAAACAAAGTTGGGTTTTGTTCAGAAAAAAACTGTTGAAAAATTATTGAAGCATCAAAACGTGTATAAACTTACATCATGACAGGAGGAGCTCTTACAAATAGGTAGGATAAAAATACACTATATTAAGCCTTTTCTTGCTTTCATAAGATGTTTCAATTGGCTCCATTTACCCAGGAAAGACAGTGTGTTAATTCAGAGCCTTTTGCCTTCTGCAATGGTGTCATCAAACCATCAGCCAGAGAAACCAGGAGTCTGAAATCATCTCCAGAGAACACTCCCTGTAGAATGACCCATCAGTAGGGAATTGCCTCAATGATCGAGCCTGTATTCAGCCTATCTAGCTTTATGAATCTGCTGACAGCCTGCCACTTCTCACTGGCATCACTGAGCAAGAGATGTAAACTGCAGCCTAATTAATGGCCAGGCTAGAGGCTTTCTTCAAAGACTGACTGAGACAGATGCTGGTCTTGCCCAACTGAAATGCCAACCCAGTTTAAGGGTTCCTGCAAGCTCCATGGTCAGGCAATTTATACAAATTTGGTGTGTTTGAATTTATTGTGCAGAAGGATGTTCAAGCATCCTGAACACAAATGGTGTCTAACGTGCGTGTACTTGTGGGTCAGACACCTGCCAAAAGCCAAAGCCTTTAGCAGGATGAGAAGATATTCCTCTCCAACATTGATTTGAAATAGCTTTAGTTTGTATGAAACACAGACTCATTAGACTGGAAATATCTCCGGCCTTAGGCTGTATCAAAATGTGTGACAGAGATTTAAATGGACTTGGATGCAAGTCATGTAAGGTCAAGTTTCCATTTAAGAACTATTTGCATTAGTAGGCCTACCACCGTGGTAACACAGGGGAAGAGACGCTAACGATATTTAGCATGGACAAAGGCTATTTGCTACATCCTCAGGAATAAACATAGATGAACTCACAACGAAGCTGTGCTTCCAATGCCTCCTCACTGTGCAGGGTTTTAATAGAGGTTCACACAACGTGCCTCACTGAGCAGTGAGATTTGAGATCTGGTTTGGACATAGTCAATACAGCAGAGAATACACAATCCGTGTCAGTCAAGCTCACCTGATACCTACAATTGCAACTCCTCGTGCATTTTGGTGAACAAACAGCTCATACTTGTCTGGAATCCATGCCTGCCTGCTCAGCCAGCACAGGTTCCTCACTGGAAAGTGGTCTCAGCAGAAAATGTTCAGCCCCATGTGTGGGTAATATCAGCTCCCTTGGCAGAAGCAGATGGGAGGTCCATGTGCTGCTATGTCAGAAATGTCTGTCATTCTCCCATTTTCCCTGTGGCCTGTATCTTAGGTTATCAGGTGTGCTCCTCTCAATGCCAGTTAAAAGGTAGGTGTCAAACACAGAAGACAGGTTCATTTTTAACTACACAGACTATAATTATATGTAGCCTAGGGCTTATTTCCTGAACTATGAAGGTGGAAAAATGGGTTAGGTGGGTGTGAGTAACATGCAAGAACATGTCTTTTAGAGGTTATAAAACTACTGTGATCTCCCAGTGTCAGAAATGCTGGCTAAGAACAAATAAACAGAAAACTCTGTGCAGGCTGAGAGTTGGGACAAAAGCAAGGGAATTGAGAACTGACTGACAAGGGAATAGTAACAAGTTTCTGATCGAAGTTGGGAACTTAGTATTGCAAGCAAGAATGGAGGAGAAATATGAGGTCATCACTACAGCTTATTTGCAGAAAAGTAAGTGCAATCTTGGGATTACCAGGTGAGATATTTCAGTGAGAAATGGGGACTTTAAGGTCATTGTATGAAGCATCAGTAAGACCTCCTCCCATTTAATACTCTAACTACTTTTAGCCATCCATATGAACTTCAAGATTAATTGAAACCATGGCAGATAAAGGGAAGAGGTCTGAGGTGAACTGAGAGTCATTTAGGAAAGAAGATTGAAAAGCCAGTCCAGTGTAGCTCAGTGAGAAAGGGAGGCAAGAACCATTTCTATAAAAATACCTGAGTAAGGAATAGTGAGCAAAACAGCTGCTGAAATGAGAGCTAGTGCTGGTGTCAGAACATGTGGGTAAAGGTACCTGAACAGTAGGGACATGGACAGCCTGGGAGAATCTCACGGAGGCGTAACAGGTGAAAACACAAAGTTGTTTTAAGTCAGAGCATGGTCCTTTCAATGAAAAGGACCATAAATAACATTATTACTGGCACAGCAGAGAACTGGGCTCTGTGATCCAGGATCCTCCTGTGCGTGTAACTTTTAATTGCCTAACGGGACTAGAACAGCAGCAAAACAAAGTCTTTGGCCACTTGTTACTGGAGGTCTGTGGAATATTTTCACAGCAATAGCAATGGCAGAAGCTCCAGTGTCCTGGCTCAAAACCAACACATTCCTCTGCTATTTAAGTCCCCACCGTGGTTTCACTTAGCAATGCTACTCTTTGCTCCCTGTCCAAAAATTGTGGAACAATGCTGCCTTTTTGAGCTTAAAAATGTTTTCTATTTACTGACTTGCTCTTCAAAACATAGTATAATTCACTCTAGGGTGTAACTGTGCTGCATTTTAACCTGCACAGAAATTGCATGTGCAAGTGTGGAGAGAGGGTGGGAGAAAAAATAGCAATACAAAAATATCCTTATGACAGCACTGAGCCCAAGTGAGCAATATTACCCTTATTTTACCGTAGGGAATTGCTGATTCTTTTAATCCATAAACAAAAGGGTTTGAAACATTTCCCATGAAAAGACAATAGGCAGGTGTGGTTTGAGTCTTTGGTATCAGCTGTGGCTTTTAACTAATCTCTGGAAATTTGGTCTTGAATCTTATTTTATGAGCCGTTCAATGAAATCTAAAGTTGAATTCGGGCTTTTCATCAAAATCAGAGAAAATTAATGACCCTGGCCTAAAAACTCCAATTTGCACTGGCAGGCTTGGAGTTTGAAACAGTATGGATTTCCCAGGGTGTGTGTTGGTGACTGTTAACCTGCATTACCAGTATTGCAACAGTGCCTGGATCTTCCCAAACAGGAATAATGACATATCCTATCCCAGATCTGTATCTGTGGATGGCAGATATTACACAGAACAAGGAATCATTATTATTATTATTTAATTCTTGTAACAATTCTTTAATTCTTGTAACAATCACCAGAGCAGCTGAACTACTCCCACAGCTGCACAAAGTATCATGACAAAAATATGCAACCCTTTCGTCATTTCATCTTCTATGAGAAAAGTGGACTGTCATATTTCAACAGACGATTTTAAGCACGTATTTCTCAGGAAGTACGTTGGAAAATACAGCTCATAAAATATGCCTTACTATTCCAGTTTTGTCTATACTCAGTAATGTAGCCAAGTTATACAAACACCTAAAGTAGCTCCAGACAAGACTGGGCCCTGGAACAGTGCAGGTAGCATGGAGCAAAATATGTATTAATCTGCCCTTAGAGTGGGGTAAATTAGTCTACACAGAGGTCTGTCTTAAGAAGTTACTTTAATATTTGGATGGAATTGGGTTAAAGATGGCTTGAGTAGAGAGCTGATTCTAGGCAGAAGCCAAGTAGGCAGATTTTCAAGGGCATTCACCACCAGGACACAAAAGCTGCTGAGATAAGAAACTTTCTGCCTAATTTTGCTGTGCCAGAACCCTGGGAAGGGAAGCAGAGAGAGGTACAAGAGAAAGAGTTTTTCCTGCTGGAGCTGCAGGAACAGCACTGGCTTCCCACCACAGCTCCTTCACAGCCAGTGGCACAGCCAGGCCACAGCTCTCTTTCCTCAGGGTAGGGGAAAGCTTTATGTGTACCCACCTTGGTGAGCTGGTGGGGCTGCTGAGGGCAGCCGTATGTGCAGTGGTGCATCACACAGAGGGATGGTGCCATCAACGACGTCAGCCCTGGCCAGACCCTCCTCCCCAAGACAGGCTTGTTGCAGAGTAGCTTCATGGGGTGGGGTGAAATTGGTCTCCGAGATATCCTGGAATCACCTTCTGAGGATAACAACTGAGGTTTTGAACTCAGTCCAGGTGTTATAGCCAATAGTGCTGAGAAGTGATGCAGGACTTTGAGCAGACAGGAGTTTCCTCAGTGCTACATGCTTTGTGTCCAGCCATTTCACTTAGCTGTCACCCCGCCAAGATGTGATAAAAGTACCAATAAGGGCAGGGTCCTCACTGCCAGGATGGAAAAGACTCCAGGCCAACCTGAGAGGGCAATGAGCGTTCCTCATGGACTGGGGCAAGGGCATTCCTACACTAGGGGCTGCACTGATAATCACTGGCTTCATTCTCTAGGAGCAGGTGCTAGCCCAAATCTCTGCAGATTTTTATTCCACTCCTGAGGCTCACTGACACTGCCCTTACAGTCTGTTTCAGATGCCCACTCCTCATCCATCAACAATTTCAGCCTCATCCAGGCTGCATCGGTGCCAGCGACACAGCAAAACCGGTACCACTTCTCCAGGACGAGGTGGCATCAGAATACCCAGGGAGGAAATCACTGGGAAGGAATCTCAGTACACTAGAGAGGAGAACGCAAAACTTTACTTTCCCGGGGGGCAGGCGGCCCGCAGGGCGCGCAGGGGCTGCGACAGCGGCAGAGCAGTGTGCGCCAGCCCGCTCCACACCGAGGGAGCGGCCGGGTTCCAAGGGCTCCGGGCCGGCTCCAGGGGCTCCGGGCCGGCTCCAGGGCTTCTGCGCGCTTCTCGGCCCCCAGCAGCTGCCGCCGGCAGGACGGCGCTGGCCAGGAGAGGGAGCCGTGGCCTCGCGCACCCCGGCTCGCACCCCGCCTCCTCCGGCCGCAGCCGCCGGCTGCGGGAGGGACGGAGCTGTGCCTTCCCCCGGCACTGCGCCCGCCGAGACCGAGCCCGCCGCCCCGCAGTGACCGCCGCTGGCGGCGGGACCGCCCCGAGCGCGTACGGAGCGCGGCCGCGGGGAAGGGGGCGGACGGGGCGGAGCGGAGCCCGGGGGAGAGGAGTGGGGACGACGGCGAGGGGGAAGAAGAGGAGGAAGAAGAGGAGAGCGCGGTGCGCCGGGCACAGCTGTGCGCTCCACGCGTCCTCAGGTGAGCTGCGCTGTGCGGGGGTGCGCGGGGAAGGCCCGTGTTCCTCTAGGCGTGGGCGGGGACAGGGACAAGGGACAGGGAGCCTGTCCCGTCCCGCCCCGGCCGTGAACTTCCCCTCACGCGAAAGGAAAGTTTGTGTCGGAGGAGGCGGATTGCAGCCCCGGCGCGGGAAGCGCAGGGGCGGCCGGGCGGTGGCGGCGTGTAGCCGGCAGCGGCCCCCGCTCCCCGGCTGGCACCGGAGGGAGATAGGAGAAAAGAAGAGGAACCGCTGGGGAGAGCCCCAGGAGCAGCGCCCAGCGGCCGTGGGCGGGCACGGTGAGAGCGAGCGTGCGGAGCCGGGGATGGGGGAGCGCAGCGGGGGCGGAGGAGGCAGCGGGCGCGATGGTGCCGGTGCCACCGCGTGGCCAGGGACCCATGCAGACCGCGGGTGATCCTCAGCGATCCCTCGGTGTCCGGGGGCCGAGCCGAGCTGCGGGACCGCGGATTTGTCTCTGCCGCTCCTGCAGCCGGGCTGGCCGTGCCCCCGCTCCCCGACGTGCGGAGGGGTTTGCTTTAATTCGCTCCCGTGGGCCGTGGAGAACTGTATTCCTGGCTGGAGCGCTACACGCTCTGACGAATGCAACTTTCATTTTCATTGGTATTGCAAATTCGTGAGCCTCTGATACCTGCTCTCTGCTGCCAAACGGATCTCTGAGATGGAAGTGGGAAGAGAAAGAGCTCAGGCTTAAGCCGTAGCAGGGAAATAAAGTGGAAGGGACATGTCCAAGAAAATAGACTGGAAACGATTAGATGCTGTAGGTAAGATGGCCTTCGCTGTGTTTGTTAGGGACAGCTGCCCCCTTATGTGAAGGAATTTGGGGAGTTATCTGGAGGACAACTGAATTATGGGAATTGTTTCCTGAAAAAGAAGGGGGAAAGGGAAACCATCAGGGCTTCACTTCTTCAGGTGTCCGTTTACTGTGCCAGTGTTGCTTTCCCCTGTTAGAGTGGCAATGCTTGTTCCTCACTCTGGGCTGGTTTCTTGGGGTGTGCCTGTACAGCACTTGGCCCAACAGAATCCTGATCTTGGGGCCTTAGGATGCCACAGTAAACTGGATTATAAATGCCCTCTCACATGCACACTCTCGTTTCATCCTAACCTCAGCTTTGTGAATAGCTGGTTATAACGCTTGGATAAAATTCTGGTTTGCTTTACGAATGTTTTTGTCTTACAAAATGATGGCTTTTGTTCCATGCGTTCAGTTTTTTGTCCTAGGAAAGGATTTTCATTTCTGGATTTGGGAGATTGCAGCAAGCTCTTTATATTTAACCACCC
>VZRN01002198.1:24868-240067 GCA_013397935.1 Dasyornis broadbenti
TTAAAAAGTATTATTTTCCTGATGCTCCACTTTTAGCTGTGCCCCTCTTGGGTAAGCTGAACTGTCACCCAACATATGCTTCCATATCTAGAAGAATTGTAAGGTGTTATTTATTAACTGCGCTGTGGAGAGTCCATATCTCATAACTTAGAGGGTCATTTATAACAGGTTGCTTTTGGCAGCTCTGGAAGATTTACTTGCGGTCTTGTATTCCTTGCAGGAGAGGCATCCCTTGTTTTTATGGAGAGCATCACTCCAGCCCACAGGCTCTCGAGAGGGCAGGCTTGGTGCTGGAAATGGTCCTGCTTTCCGTCTCCATTGCCTGCCTGTAGTGAGCAGGAGAGGGTGTTAGAAACTCTAACACCCAGATATTCTTTATCCCTGGAAGTAGGTATGGTGTTGATGTCACTGGGAACACCTTGTCTGGAGGAGCAGTTAAGGATGTAGGATAATGAGGGGCATGGAGAGTAAGACTGTGAGGACTTGGGGTGGAAGCCTGCAGGGCACTGCAGTGACCAGGAAATGTTACGCTGGGAAGGTGGGAGCTGCTTCATGGAGCTGAAGGAAGGGGCTGTGGGATGTGAGCTTATGTTTCTGACTTGATGCCTCTGTGCAGGGTAGAGGGCAGGGCTGCATCCACACAGCTCTGGGATTGCTCACCATGTCTCTGGTTGAAACTTGAATTCAAAGTGTGTACATATGATATAGGAAGAGCAGTGCTTGCTTGTGTCTCCAGAGTCCTGAAGGTTCTCTGATCCCTCCAGGGTGTGGGAGGAAAGCTTGTGTCTAAAGAGCTCTGGGCTCTGTCCTTTCAGACTCTGTGGCTCTGTGCAGGTGTTCTGCATTTGAGCATGAGCACAGGCAGTGGGGATGAGTGCTGTCCTGTTCTGGGCTCCAGCAGCCTCATTCCCTGGGTCAGGTACCACTACCCCAAAGCACGTGGCACTCCAAAGCATATATAGATAAGAGAGATTTAAGAGGGTAGGGAGAGTGGTGTGGCCACACAGGTTGGATGGTGCCTGTATACCTGGAGGTGTCAGAAATGTCTCCTTGATGGCCTCAGTGCTGTAATTTTAAGCTCTGAAATAAGCATGTAGGAAGAATGAGACAGAGAGATTTTGTCCCAGCTTTATTCCTTCAAGACCTGCATGAACCAGATGCCAGCTCTAGGGAGGAAGCATTATACTCCTTCAGAATAAGAGGCCAAAAGTTATGTTTTTATTCCTTCTTCTCACTTATGTTTAGATTCTGTGTTGGTTGTTTTGGCAGGCACATGATTCATATTTCTTTCCCCATCTGTCCTGGGTCCCCTCTCTTGTCAAATGTGCTCCCATTTTAGCAAGACTCTGACTTGCAAAAACTCTGCCACAAAGCCCTTGTGGTGGCTGGTGGTGTGGGCGAGGAGGTGCCCCAGCTTGGCTCTCAGTGCACAGGTTGCATTAGCCAGGTGGACAGTCAGGAAGATTATATCAGCATGTGAATGCATTATGTCTTTTTTTTTTTTAAATCACACAGTAACGGGGAGTGCTTCAGGAATAAAAATAGAAATAGGGAAAAGCCTATATAAGCTGAAATCTGTGAACAGCGCTGTGTTATCTGGGAACTGAAACACGTTCTACAGTGGAGCTCACAGTTCAAACATTGCCTGTTCTCCTCCTTTCTGCCCTCCCTTTCTCTTGACACAGCTCATGGATTTCACTGCCCCCATGAGCAGAGTCTGTCTCCTCTGTGTTGCCAGGCTGATGCAGCCTGGCCGGTGGCATCTCTGTACCTGACAGGTGAGAGCTGGAGTTCCTCTGGCTGGGCAGAGCAGGACAGATATGAAGACAGAAGGAAGGCAGAACTGGCTGTCAGGTGTGCCATGCTTGAGCTGACTCTTCTGCACACCCTGTGTGTGGCTCGGGGCCGAGTGCAGGTGTGGCTCTTCCATCCATGGTTTGGAGCTGCTTTGTTCTGCTCCACCATCAGCAAAATGTGTGGTTGAGATTCACTGCTAAACTGGAACAAAGCAGCTTCTTTTGGGAGGTATTTTAGGATTCCCCCCCACAGTGTTTTTGCCTGGCAGAGGGCAAATCTCACTTTTCTCAGCCACAGCGCCGGTCTGTGTGAGGCTTTTGCGTGTGACTGAGCCAGATGAGCTCAGAGAGAGAGCAGGAAAGGAACTGATTTGGGGAAATTGCTTCAAATAGTGTTGACGCCTTTGGGAATTTCGATCTCGGCCAGAGTGTTTGCTGTGTTCAGCCTCAGAGGTCCCAATAAGACACATGCGCAGAACGTGATATTCATAAATTCAGAATCTTAGTCTGCAGAAAATAAAATACAGGAAAATGAGTGTACAAGTGTATGTATTGTGTTAGAGGGTTCTCTAAAAATAGTTGCTTGTAAAACAGTATTTTCACTACAAGTGAAGAATCATGTCTTTAGTCACTCCTTTGTTAATTTAACAACTCTGTTTCATCAAATGGGAATATATCCCCAGGAAATCCTCTGACACAGGTTTCCCCTGAGTCTGGATGATTATCCAATTACAATTTAAAGCAAATTACAGCACAGATAATTGGCTAAAGATAGAAGTATCTGAGAGTGTTAGGGAAAGAGAAGGAGAGGGTGTGAGAGAGAGAGAGCTTCACTTTCTCATATGAGTAAATGAGAATTATTTCAGTTCTTAACTTTTGCAGTGAGTGGATTCAAGGTCCCTGGTATTTGGATCTCCCTCCTCTTCTCTCCCTCTCTCTTCTCTGTCTTGTTATGTGTCGACTTGATATTTTTATGAAAAAGTTACATTGATTCTTACAGAGTCTTTTTACATTTACATGTGTTAACAAAAAGAGACTGCTAACTGAAATGCTCTATTTGTGGCAGAGAAAAAGAGATTTCCATGAATCCTGGGCTGAATCAGGGAAGTGGTAGGTGGCTGTTTCTCCTGGGCATACTAGGAAGGTTCCAGAGAGCCATTAGCTTAGAAATCCTACTCAGAGCAGGGCCATCAAGAGCTACCAGCTCTTCCCAGCTCTCTCAAGGTGCCTACAGAAGGAGACCCATTACCATGCCTGGCAGGAGAACTGGATGGTCCAGCACTCCCATCCCATGTCCATCCACGGGTATCAAGATCCCTGAGCTCCATGGCAGAGTTTCCAGTAGGTTCAGAAGCATTTGAGGCTGCTTCAAGCCCAGTCACTCCTATTTTCACTGCTAAGAGCTTGTTTAGGCAAGGCTGGGCAAGCTCTGCTGTTTAACCCTTGCAGCTTTGGCTGTGGCTGTGGCTCAGGGGCTGTCTGGGTGCAGGTGGCAGCTCTGGGGTGCAGCCTGGCAGTACCGTGGTCAGAGGCTGCAGCTGGGCTCCACATGCAACTCCCTGGACAAAAGCTCCTGTGCTGCAGCTGAAACACAGAGATACAACACGAATCATGCGCTTACACAAATACTTAAGAAGCCTCTTCTGCTTTACTAAGCCGAGATGTTATCAGAATTAGAAGAGGGCTTTAAAAAAAAAAGGGTAAAGAAAAAAAGAATAAATTTTAATACCTCTCTCTTTAATCTGGGAAAGCTGCTGGGTTTGCTTTGTTTGTTTGTTTTCCTCGCGGTTTTGTTTAATCCCTCACATGACTGAAATGTAAGTATGGTGGAGTATCTTGGCTCTCTTAGGCCTGATGCTGTTCATTTAGAGGGATGTGAGATTTTTCCAGTGTTCTGAGGATGATTCTTAGATATTTGATCAATTTGTGTGTAAAAGCTTGCCACACTGTGACTTAATTGTTTATTCTTAGTGCTGACAAGATGCTATGGAGTTGTTTAACTATATACTTGTAACAGTGATGCTGCTTGGTGAGAAAGACATTTTCTTCTCAGAGGGAATTTTTGTTGGTGGGTTTTTTTGGCCTTTTTTTGCCTGAGAGTTGTGGTTATTGTTGCCTTTCTTTATCATTTTACTTTTTGCCTTAGATGTAAATAAAGAGCTAATTACAGTTAATCTCAGTGCAAAGGAATGAAATTTTAAAGAGTGAAAAATAACTCCCATCTGTTGGATTTGCAGTAATGTTTTGGGGTTTGCCTTCTACTTGGAAGGATCCCAAAACTTATCTCACTCGTTTTAAAGTTTTCTTTGCATGATTTAAACTGGATTTTTAATAATTTATAAAAACAATCAGAAATGGAAATAGCTTTTCAAATTATGTTTGGCCATGTTCTTTATGTGGTGGTTGCTAAAATGTGAACAGCTCTAACTGAAATGAGTTCAAATCCCACTGCCAAATTCTATAAGAACAGGTTGAAGACCTTCTGGTAAAGCATCTATTTTTCATAGTAGTATATTGCATTTCTCTGTTTCCTGCCTGCTGGGGCTCCATGTGCCCAACTAACCAGCCTCAAAATGACTTGTTCCAAGGGAACTGTTGCTTAAGTAGTTACTATTCACGACAGGCTCAGAACCCCAGTTTTTTTGTGGTGGGTATGTGTTACTTTTAGCCCTATCAGCTCTACTGACTGTTGAGCTCAGGGAGTTAATCTATACTTTGCACTCATATGTTACCTTTCATCTCAGCATCTCTAAGCACTTTAGAGACATTAAGATGCACAGCTGTGGTGTGAGGTGGGGAGAGGCTGTTCTAAATGTGGCTGGGGAAACAGAGGCACAGGTTCCAGAAACCTCTACTAATGCACTCAGTTCAGGGGACAGCCACTTATAAGTTCTCTAATGCCTCATTGTCAGGGAGACACTACAATTTTTCATGCACTGCATTTGGTGATTGATACCTACATATGGGTTTCATGTACATTAGCCAGAAACTCATACTCCTACCCTAAACTAGAGACTGTTTTAAAATCTTCAACCTTAGAGACTTGCAGGAGCCTAGTAAATGGCAGTGTAAGGAGTCCAAATTTATAGTTATTTTTTCTCAGGTTAGTCCTGTTGCAAAAAGTAAAACCTCACCTCCCTCCCACCATAGTAACATCCAGGGCCCCACCTACATGAATTTATTACCAATCTGTTGAGTCACAGCTCTGAGATGTGTAGAAAATACTTATTTTGACAGTAAGAGCCAGGCAAATTCACTCTAATACAAATAATTGAATTTCTATTGAGAAAAAGCCCTGCTTCCTTCAAGCAGAGACACCTCCCAGCCCATGCTTTTAAGAAGGGATCAGGGTAGTGGAAGGAGGATGTGTGTGTTGCTGCCCAGCTGGCAGGCTGTGGAGGTCTTGAGGGCACCCAGCCTCCCTGAATGAGCACAGATGTGCTGCTGGATCCCAAAATGTGTTGCTCTAGCCAATTGTGCTGATTGCATTTGAGCTGATGTGTTGGGGGGACTGAACGACAAAACTCAGACTCCACTGGCGTAATATCCCCATGGACTGGGATATCCATTTTCCTGAAAAAAATAGCTGTAGTCTCAGTGCATTTACCTTTCTCCACTTTCCTTGTTCTCTCTCATGTTGCTGCGTGGAATTTAGGGAGCCTGTTTAACTCTGTCTCCTTGGCAGGTTTCATACACACAGGCTTCCTGACCTCAGGCCATGGAGAGATGGAAAAGCTTTTCTCCAGGCTTATTGTGTCTTCATTTTCTTCCATTGCACAAGGAAGTTTCACCTTGCATTTCAGCCTTGAGTTGTGACTACTCAGGAAGGTGCTATGTCACCCTTATAAACTTTTTTTTTCCCTGTATCTAACAGGTGCAATGACTCTATGGTTGCTGATGTGAAGTGTCTAAGAGCAGGAGGAAAACTCGACCCAGCTTTCCAAAGATACTCAGTGGTTACTTCTTCTCAATGCAAAGAGGTGAGCCTGCCCAGGGCTGGGGTCAGCATAGATTTGAGAATATGAAGGCATCCCCTTCCTGGCATTGAAAGTGCTCAGAAATGAAAATTTCAGAGGTTTTTCAGAGTTTTGGCCCTTTGCAGCAGGGTTTTAGTGCCTAGCAGTATTTCCTTGTGTCTCTGGTCCTTGTAGCCTTTGGAAATGTCAGCAACGCATGTGTTGCCTTGTGTTTGTCATTCAGCTGGAGAAATGAATTCATTGCCCTTGTGAGATCAATCATATTCTCCCCAAATAATTAATATTGATGACAGTCACAGCATACTGCTGCCTGCAGCTCTGTCTCAGCCTTCCCACTGTGTAGGTGCTGTGGGTCACAGAGCAGACTTTCTCAAAGGAGGCTCCCAGACTTCAAATTTCAGGGTGCTGTTCTTTGAAGGTTGAATTTAAAGCTGCACTGATGGGGCCAGTGCAGGCAAAGCCTGAACAAGTTACCCATGATGGTGCAACCGAATATTTGCAGAGGAAAATGTTAGAGACAAGTGGAGCAAAAGCAATATACATCACAGGGGAAGGATTGTGTCACTTTGTTTCTCTTTTCCTCCTTTTTTTCTGTGTGTGCACAGTTTTTTCTAGTCTTCTTTGCAGAATGCAGCTGTGCTGTGCTGACCAGGAAGGGACAGGTTTGTGAAAGAATGCTGCTCTGGTAGTCACCAGGAGGACCAAGTGGGTGGGTTGGGCATGTGGAGGGCTGGAAAGACCTCCAGGGAACTGCTTTTAAGTGGGGTGCTGTCCTCGGGGAGGCTGGTAGCTCCTGGGCTTTCTATTTTTATATTACTTGAAATTGATTGATGTGTAAAGCACACTTGGAGCAACCTGTCTGAGCTGCAGGACAGGGACTGAAGCATCTTGATGCCTTATTCTTGTTTGCTTTTATTTATGAGGTTAAATGGGATAAAATTAACATGATTAATATAAGTACCAGGTGTGGAAATGCTGTGTGGCCCAAACTTGAAGAAGAAAAACTCATCTGACTTGCTTTTACCCTTGAATATGTTGTTCATCCCCAGATACCCAGAGTCACTTGAGGAGATCATTCTCTTGTGCCTCAGGAAGTGCTGGTGCTTCCCCACTGGCAGAAGCATGGGTAAACCTGATAGTGGTGCTGGAGACATTTCAGCTGCCTGAGGAATTTGTGGCACCACAGGAAAGCAGACTTTTGGGAAGGGAAGTGAAAGACAGTGATGATGTGCTCTAGAGCATGGTGGTGCTTGGAGGATTTTTGCCTGTTGTGTCCCTCTCTGGAGGAACAAGAAGGGAAAGATATTGTCTGAATATAGGGAAGCCATCCTGGGAATCTGGTCCTCGAGCACTTGCTGCTGTAAGGGGAGGAGTAGAAGTGAAGGAGCAGGTATGTAGCAGGAAGCAAAATCTTGAACTTAAGAAAAGAAACTCTTGGAGTGTTTCTTGACACGGAGAGCCTGTTGTAGGTGGTGCTTAGCAGGGCTGGGTGCAGCCTCTGGTGTGACGGTGGGGATGTGGAGCAGGGCTGCAGGGCACTGGCTGGACCAGGGTGGGCTTGAGAGGAGATGCCTCTCCTGCGAAAGCTGCTCTGGGGTTCAAGAGTCCTGGGCCTGTTCTGGAAAAGGCCTTAAGCCCATCTGAAAACCTGCTGGAATCTGCATTGTACTCTCTGGATTTAGAGACTTGTGCTGAGCTAGCTTAGGGCTGCTGCTGTGCAATTTGCTGCACAGAGTGGATATGCTGCTGTGTCCACTGGGGCAGTGGAACAACCTCGTAGGAAGGGCAGTGGAGCTGCTTACATTGTAAAACCATTAAAAAGGTCAGGAGACAGAATGTATAAATTAAATGCTTACTGTCAGATGTCTCCAAGTGTTCCATGACAGTTTAATGGAACTTTTCCAGTGGGGGAGGGATCTCGCTTTGGATTCCTTAAGTCTTCTCAGCTCTTTGAGCCATGCTGGTTGCAGCTTTCTTTTTTTTGGTGCAAAGATTAGTTTATCAATTTATTTTGTGGTAGCACAATATGTGTGTGTTTCTCAGAACTCTCCTTTCTGTAACAGAGCTGTCCAAAATAGAAGCATTGTGTCTGGCTTCATGGAAGATCTCAGCTATCTTTGAAGCACTGTTGGAAACTTTTCATTCCCTGGCTATTCACACTTAAAAAATAGACTATCTTGGCTGGATACCTTTTGCTTGAGCACAGAAGTGCTCTTGTAGCTTAGTGTTTGAACTGCTTGATGGCCAGCATGGATCCATTTGTAATCCGTGCTGTTTGATTTTATAGCTGTGGCTCTACCTGCCCCTCTCCAGCCCACTCCACAGATTTCTAGGCAATAGTCCCAGCTGTTTATTTGACTTGTCCAGGTGTGCCTATTTTGTAGAGGTGACAGAGAGCTCGTTTATTTTCCATGTGTGAAGTGCAGTGTGCTCTGCCTGCTAAATTGGTGGCAGAGTATAATCAGCAGCACCCTGGACTCCAGCAGAGCAGTGTGCAAGATCTGTAGCATTTCTACTTTTCCAGGTCCTGAGAGGACTCAGGAGACCTGCAAAGGGAAGCAGGGAATGCCAAGTTTCTTCAGGTATATTTTCAAGTCCCAGCTCCACTTCTCTCTGCATGCCTAGATTGCACTTTTTTTTTTTTCCCAGAGGGAGAAAAATAACTTTTTCCTCTGAATTCTCATTGTTAGCATTAAATCTGTTGAGCCAAAAGGATGCCAGGAAATGGTAGCTAAATGCTAATAGCAAATCACAAATTCCCTGCCTGGAAATCGCCTCCATATCCCAAATAGTGGCACTGGCAGAAGCAAATCTTGTGCTACCGAGGAAGCTCCCAGGAATGACTCACTGTGAATGAAAGTCTCCACACTTTTCCCCGAGCCTCTGAGCTTGAGGGGAGAGTTCTGCCAGCTCTGCCCTCGGGAGCTCTTGGTGCTCTTGGAGGGGCAGCCTTGCTTCTGCAATTTGTGCTACTCTGTTGAAAGAGAAATAGCTTGGGATCCCATGGTGACTCTGGAGCAGTGCATTGCTGAACTTTTTCATCCCCATGTTGGGGATTTTGTAAAAAGTAATTATTAAAAAGCCATCAGGCTGCAGCTCTTGGCCTGGATGTGCAGGCAGGAAGCCAGAGAGGGGCTATGGTGAGTAACAGGCAAATGGAGCCACCTTGGATGCCTGGTGTCATGTCCTTGAATGGCAATGAGCTGGCTGAGCCACTGATTAGGAATACTATTGCCAGATTTTCTTGTGGTGTGTTTGGTTTTGTTTTGGGTTTTTTTTCCCTTCATGGTACTCAGTAGCCCTGGGTGTGAGCACTGTAACTGCCCAGTGCTGGGTGTCTGTGCTTCCAGGTCCTGTGTGCCAATGGCTGGCTCTGGCCAATCAAGGCACAAGATGCTTTGTGCTGTTGACAGGAGTCACCTCTCACCAGAGCAACTTTCCATCTGACTCCCACTAGTTTAATTATTTTGTCCCCTCTGCAAAAGCAGGTGTGCAATACCTGCTGTGATTGTAGCTGGTGAAAAACTTCCAGGCTGCTCAAATTCAAGCATTTCCTTTGGTTCCGGTGACATAAATTACTTCTATAATAGAAACATTTCAGAACAAATTCCTTTCAGCTTGCTCTGCTGTCAGGGATGTGATAACCTAGTGAGTGCAGCTACCCTGGCACAGGTGGGACTCCAGTGTCGATTTTGCAGGTCCCTGCCTTGGATGTGTCAGCAGTAGGTGGCACTGACTGGGTCACACCTATGGCTCCTGTAATAACCCTGATTGCAGAGCAGGCTTCAGCCCTGCTTGATTCAGGTACCTGGCTGTTTGGGAGCTACTGCCAAGACAAATCGGGCTCCATGCCCTCAGGGGAGATGCGAATGTTTTCTCTGAGGACACTGTTGGGGGCCCTCTGGTCAATGTGCCTGTGTTTGAAGTGATGAGTGTGGTGTAGCATGCACAAGAGCAGGGAAAGTGCTCCCAGCTGCTTATGGTGCTCATCATCAAACTGCTACCGAATTCCTCCCTGCTCTGTTTGTGGAAGCTGTCTGGGGATGAAAATTTTAATGAATGTGGTTATTCCTCCTGGGGAGTAAAGGCTGAACTACTGAAACCCATGGCCTGTCTTTCTGCCCAGGTCCCTAGAGATTGTGGTGTCATACTTTGTTCCTCTGGAGTGCTGTCTCTGGGGCTGACCAGTTCCCTGCAGGAGAGGCTCACCTTTGGGCAGGGCAGAGTGGAACCATGGACACCACAGCAAAGGGCAGTGCCCACGAGGCCTCTGGAGGAGAGGCAGGATCAGAGAGACGCTGTGCAAACCCCAGCTAAGTGGCACCAAGATGGTTTATGCTACAGTAATTCCCCCTTTTGTCTGACTTACTCCTGCACATACTGAAAAGCAAAAGTGTTTCCTGGAGGGCTGAAGAGCCTTTTCCCATTTTCCATTAGTGTTTGCTGTTACTTTTCTGCAGCTGTTTTTTCAGGCTGCTCTTTGTCTGCCTTTTGGCTTCTTTGAATTTACTCAAACTGTACATCTATTTTTCCCCATAAGAAAACCCAGCAAATTCATCAAGCAGCCTTCTCCAATGCTGCTGTGTGATGATGCAGGGACCCAGGGCTTGTGGGCACACTGTGATTGGGAGCAGAGAGCTGTGCCCCTTTCCTGAGCACCAGCTCTGCTCCGCAGACCATCAATCAACCTTCATCTCCAAGTCCATGAGGGATAGAACCAAAGCATTTATAAGCTAGCCCACTCTGGATTTTGCTAGCCTTTCTGTGCCTGCGTCCCATTTTGGGGGCTCTCAAAAGCTTTTGAGTTGGGACAGAATTACAGAAAGAAAATAGTATGTAAAACCTGCTTTAGCTGAAGTTATTTATTTCCTCTTTCAGAAACTGCTTTATTTTAAATGCCCTTTTAGTCAGAGCACTTAGTGGCAAGGTTCTGAAGGGTGCTTTTGTTCTGTAGGCCATAGTGTGACTTCTCAGTGAAAAGCAAAAAACCTATCAGCTCTCCCTAGAGGCCTGTGGTTAGGAGGGACAAAGGCATTTTTCTTGGAAATTGCAGCATTGTTCCACAGAATTGGTACAGTGTCTTTGAGAATAGGTGTACAGTAGTTACTATGAGTGCAGTTCTCTGTGTTAATTATTTGACATCTGTCTTTTGTTTTATAATGCTTGGAAAGTGCGTGGGCTTTGCGGGGTCCATGCTGACAAAGGCAGGAATGAATGATGCCTTGCTGAGGTCTGTTTAGGAAGGGTGTTTTGTTAAAAGGTGTTTTATATGAAAATATTAATGGGGTTTTTTTAACATAAAGGCCATTTGTGACCAGTATCAAATGAAAAAAAATAAACCTTTCCCTTTGCTGTTAAGAACAGGAGACAGTTCCATGACTCTGTTTCTTCCCACCCCACTTTTCTTTACTCCTCAGTAGACAAAAGGTGAAAGTTTGAAGAAAAAAGTGCTCAGGAAGAAAAAGGGAACAATTTCTGATTTGAAACAAAGTGAGCATTTCAAGTTAAGTTCCTTAAAAAAAATTCTAGCAAGGGGCTGTGATGGATCATTTTCACTAACTGCTCTATGAATTATTATTAAAATGTTAATTTATGGAGACATTAAGAGCACCTCGGAGTATATTGGTCTCATGAGAAGTTCCTGGAGTGGTGAGGATGTATCAGAGCTCTCCAGCTGCCTTCTGGCTGCTCTGATTGCCTGCTTTTTAACTGCGGTGTGATTTCTGAGCTGGTAAGCTCTTCTGCTCACTGATTTTATTCCTGGCTCCCTTTAGTGTTTCCTTTTACTTTTATTTGCATTAGGTGGATGCAGTTGGGTGAAGCTCTCTGCTGCAGCCTGGTTCTGCATTCCCTGGCCTCTGTCTCATTTGGTTGCAGCCACAGATGCCACTGTTTTGGGGCAGTACTACAGAATTGCGCAAGAAGTTCATCAGACACCACTGGAATTGCATCATATGCAGGAAAAATGGCAACATGCTCTCTTCTGTCACGAAACACAGAAGCAGGTTGCTGGGAAAGGTTGAGAAAACTCTTCCCTTCCTGGCAAGACAAGGGTGGGCTGTAGTCCTGTGGTGTCAGGTTCTCAAGTGCATTACAAAACCCATGCCTCTCTGCAATGGGATGCAATGCTTTCCTCCTGTGTCACCACAGGACTGCTGTGGGAAGACCTTTTTATTTGGGGAACATCACAGATTTTTGGGCTATTTAAAGCCAAGCATCCCAGTGCTGGCAGCACGAGTACACAGAACCAGTTCCTGTACTGTGTTAGTACAAACCATTAGATCCCATGGCTTTGGTTTTTTTGTTGTTTTAGGGGTTTATTGAGTAATCATGTGCCACAGGAATGGAGCTGGAGTGGCAAATGCTGTCATGGTCAAGGCATCAAGGAGGTTGCGATGCTTCCCCTTCACCAGCCCTTGACTCTGTGCACGTCCCTTTCACAGCCCCTTGCATTTTGTGTAGAGTGAGAGTAGCCAGGGCTGTGGTCAACCATGTCCTTTTTCTGTAATGGAGAAGGTGCTGTAATCTGACAGGCTCTGCGTCTGCCTGTCTCCACTGATAAGATCTCTGGAAAGCCTGGAATGAACCAGAGGTGAATCACTCTGTGTAAGTCTTCTGATTTTATAGCTGGGTAGAGCAAGAGAAAAGGGATTTTCCTACTAGCAGGCAGAGCATGGAAATCTTGGATACCTTTCTTATGGGAACAGGGACCTGGTGGTTCTGTGAGACGGTTGAAAGGAGCATGTTCCTGTGAGCATAGCTAATGGATGCAAATATTAGCTCGCTGCAGAGTTCATGTATCACTGAGTGAAATGTAGTAGTTTATTTTGGCCTCAGGCCACACAAATGGCCTTGCTCAATACAAGAGAAACTCATCCAAAGTCAGTAGTTGTTCCTGCTTGCTTCAGGGCTGAATTCAGTCTGTTTTGTGCAAAATGCAGGAGAGAGTCACTGGAAAATAAGGGTGAGTTAGGACACACTGTGCATTTAGCTAATGACAAACGGAGAGGGAACCATGAGGGATCTTTATTATGGGAATGATTCCCTGCCACTGTTTACACCCCCTCTCCTCAAGCATCTCAATTACCAAAAGTTTCTAAATTCCTACCAGAAGCGCAGCGTGTTGGATGTCTCTGTCCAATCTGATGGCGTAAAGATGTTTTATCTTTCTCCATAATTTCCAAGCGGTAGGAGTACTTAACGTTGTTTCTTCCCTGTGGAGTCTTAAGTAACACTGGGAGCTGGTTGTAGGTGGTAATTGAGAGGGGTTTGATAAGCAGCTGGCATTTCAGTTTGGAGGAGGGTGGTAGGGGATGATCAGCCTTCTTAGCTGGTCACCTGGGAAAAAAAAATCTCACTTTTTTCCCTGCTTCTTGACTGTTTTTGAAAGCCTGATGGCTACAGAGGCAGTGTGAAGCCCTTTCCATGGACTGTGCTGGGAAGAACAGGCATGCTTCAGATTTCCTTTGTCTCTTTGAGATGAGCCTAGCAGAGGGAAGGCATCGAACAAAGGCTTTTCAGATGTAAGCACTGAAAAGGAAGGATTCAATATCCACTGCTGGGTTTTGAGTAGTGCAATTCATGTGTCACATTCTTGTTAATCTCTGCAATCTGTGCAATCTGAGGTGTTCTCTCCTTCTGCTCAAAGTCCTTCTGTGTACTGCATATATTCTGGACAGGTTTTTGAGGGACATGTTTAAGCAAGCTCTGTGGCTTCTCCCCCCCCCCGGCTTTTAACACACCCTGATGGAGCAAGTTTCTCTGTCATCTCATGAGCACATTTCTGACAGTATCACCATGCTCATTGCTGCATCTGCCTGGCAGAGCTGAGATGCTTTGATGAAGTTCAGTCTTTTAACCATCTCTTCTTCCTTTGTGATCTGACAGCACCTAGGAACATCAAATGTGACCTTAACACCTTTAATGAGACCATCTAGTAGATGTCAGTTTTCATGACTACCAGCTTATAAATTGTATCCTGAAAAACCTAGAAACAGAGGGAAATTTAATTCCAGTGGGTGAGCAGCTCTGAGAGCCGAATGCCAGATACTGGAGCAGGCAGCCAGTGCAACTCTAGCGGTGTACATTTATCTCAAATTACAGGAAATTGTGTTCTGTAGTGGGAATGGAAAAGTTTGGGATTATTTTTTGCTTATCACTGCTGCTTAGGAAGTATAAGCCTTCATTTAGATCATTTCTACAAAGTGTACAAACCTGGCACTTGTTTACCTCCTGCGAATTCCAAGAAGGGTTGGACTGGGACGAGCTGGTGAGGCCTTGTCTTGCCTCCAGTGCCTGCAGGAACAGGCTGAAGCAGTCTCTGGCAGCCAGCCCCTTTGCAGGTCACTGGCAGCAGACCTTCCCAATTAGGACTGTTCCACTGTGGTTGTGCTGTCAAAGTGTTCCATGAAAATGTGCCACAGCCACTGCTCACCACCACGAGCGCTTTCTGCACTCTCCTTAGGGATGAGCAGAAGGAGGTTTTGGCAAAGGACCTTTTTTCAGGAGTCAAAGCTTGGGATTTCTAGCCTGCAAGTGTCTATTTGACTCCTTGTGCTCCCAGATACAGACTATTTCAGTGCCTTAAGTCAATGAACTGCTCTGTCCTCTTCAGAGCCATCACCTCCCAGGCTTGGCAAGCTGCCTGCAGGCAGAGCGACGCTGCCACACAGATGCTGTTCTTAAGGAATCTTAATGAAATAAAACAGGGGCATGCCAGAATTAAAGAATCACTGGGTGGATGGAGGGATAAACGCATTTTGTAACTCGGGGTTACTAAATGGCCTACAGTGATGAAACAGGGTCAAATAACCAGAAAGTCTGTGTGCTTTGTCTTGCAGGATGAAGATGGTCACTGTCCTGCTGGTTTCACTCTGGCTGTCTATGGTAACCTTCGGCAGAGGCTCGGGTAAGGACGTGGCATGTGATGGACCTGCCCAATTACTGTGCAGAGAAGGAAACTGCAGCACGTTTTAAGCATTTACAGTATTTCTGGATTAAATGGTTGTGTGTAAAATACTTTAGCCAAGTGCACGAACAAAGTGTTAGTTCTGGGGGATTATTGTATAATGCTCTGTGTAGAGGCTACAAGTGTGGTGTGAACGGGTGTGTTAGCAAATAGCAACAGTACCTCGACCTAAAAGAGCTTTGCAAACTCAAGCTGCCCCCTTGGTCAGTATGGTTATTGCCCTTCTGTGAGGGGTGAAACCAGGGCTCAGCCCGTGGAGCTGCTTTGTCACTGCGTTGCAGGAAGGACCTGGGCTTGAACCTGACCTCTGCTATTGCTGGTTGGATCCGGAGGAGATTGCGATTCAGCTCTCCGATTCTGACTCATGCCTCAGCAATGCAAGGGGAGAGGGGAATTTCTAGAGTAAGAGGAGCTCTGATACCCGTCTCACTGAGTCACTGTCCTGGCAGGAAATATGTTGTCATACTCGCAGCTCCTCTGGCACTCGTTCAGCCCAGCTCTTGTGAAGAGGCAGATTGTACATGTCTCAGCTCCGGACTTCCTATTTGGGGGTGGAAGGAGACAGCATGATTTGCAGGAGGCGAGTGGAATGGGGGAGAGAGGAAAGAACAGGCGGTGGTTTTATGGGGGAAAATGTTCAGAAATAAGGGCTGTGCAGGGGATTGAGAAGTCCCCCCATGAACCCTTGTCCCTCTGCAATGCTGCCAAACAAGCAGTTACAATACCCTGAGCAGATGAACAGCTCTTGTGTCATTGTCTCTTGGACCATACTGAATTATTGTGGCCAGATTCACAACATGCACCTCAGCAAGGTTCATCTCAGTGCAGTGCTCATCACAGAGGCTGAAGCCTGGGAGGTTTTTCTCCTTGGGCTGCCCAAGGCCTGCAGGCACTCACATAGGTAGTGATCTTCAGTAGGGGATGTCCCATCCTGGCTAACGGGCTGGGTGGAAGTGGTGAGCAAAGGGGAGAAGGAAAGGAGAAAGAATACACAGCCTAGGTCTCCTCCACTGAGCCCTAGGTAGTAGGAGTGCCTGCGGAAGGATGGACCCAGCCTCGTGGATCTCTGCTGCTCGCCGGGAAAATCCCTGCTTTGCTTGTGCTTCTGGATGAGCTGTTCTGCTCTCCACCAACGCAACATCCTCCTCCTACTGAGGCAGCATTACAACACCCCACGTGCAGTCATCTTGGGCTTTTGCAGAAATGGGAGGTAGGTGCAATTGAATCAGGATTGCCCAGGAAATGTTAGAGCAACTCTAAAAGCTAACACAGTTGGCTGGGAAGAAGTTGATTTCACTCAGGTGAAATGAGCACCCTGCCATTTGGGTCACACAGGCTCGTGCCAATTGATCTGGCAGAATCAGAATCAGAACCATCCATGTGTTTCTGCAGGGCATTTAGTACTCTTAAAATTTCTCCTTTAGCAGAGATTTGCTGTACAGGGTGGTCAGAACCCTTGTAGAGTGCTGCAAGAATGCAAGTCAAGGGGTGATACATGAGACATTCAATCAGTTTAAATACACTTCTGCAAATCCACTGCAGTGTGTGCATTTAATTTCCTTACAGGTCTATGGGTGTCAGGCACACTCTTCAGTTCAAAGCTTCCTTTTCGTGTGCCATGGGCATCATAAACCGGTTTGGGCTGTCAGAATGTCCTTTGTTATTCATGATGGGCTTGGATGGCTGTTTGTACTTGATTGGAGGGGCAGCTCTCTGTTTCACTGCGGGGTTTCCTGGGACTGGCACCGAAAGGAGACTGGAGCTCATTCCACCCTTCAAAGTCATAAATACAGACCAGTATGGGAGAGTGGCCTTGTTCTGGTAATGTTACAGCATTTGGGCTTTCATTTTCTTCTAGGAGCAGGGCACGTAGGTGAGGGGAGCAGAGCTGACCTTATCTGGAGTGAATGCAGAAGGGCTGTGCACAGTCTGCAGCTGCCCTGGTGGTCATCTAACACCAAGGAGGGCCATGGAGATGGGTAGCTGTCACTGAGGAACCTGGCTCCTGGGATATTTAACGTGTGTAACTTGGTAGGGGTTTGTCATTTCAGCAGAGTCTTTTTCTGTGCTTTGTCTAGTAAGTCATGTAATGCTGTATCGTTGGGGCCAGCTCTCTCTCCAGCCTAGACTGGACTGAGGAAGGCTGGAGGCAGGGACTGGAGACCTGTTGTGCTTTGCTGCCACTTTTCCTGCCTCTGCCATACTTCTGGTGGAGCAGTGTGTTCAGCAGAACTGACCAGGGACTCTCCTAGCCAGGGGTACCGGCTCTGTGAGCTTACAGAGGAACTGAGGAACCAGCACTTGCTAAATTTCAGCTCTAAAATACCAGCACTGCTCAGGCTGTAAGTGGCCTTTCCATCCAGTTCAGCTATGGATGACAGTGTCTCTGGCGGTGTGTCAGAAAGCTTTAGCATTGTGCTTCACCCTGCTTCTTACTGGAGAGACAAACCCACAAACTTTATTTCCCCTCCAGGTTTTGCCTACAGCACTGTGGCTCCAAACATCTGTTCTCTGGGCTCTGCTGTTTCTGCTGCATATGGAGGCTGCTGCTGAAACAAAATCTGAAAGGGAAGGGCAAGCTGTACAAGGGAAAAAATGTGATCTGAGTAGTGTAGAGTAAAAGATGTAGAGTGTGAAGCTGAATTGGTGCCTGTGTCTTCTATGTGCTCACGCTGAATGCATGGACAAATCCTTCCTACTCTTGAGAATATACATGATCTGCAGTGCATAGCTTTGAATTCCTTACTTGTGACCTTTGGGTTGGTGCTTGCAGTGGTATTCAGGGTCTTCTGCTTTCTTTGCCAAGCTAAGCCATCCCTAAGATGGAAATAAGGCTCTGCACTCATATTGTAGGATGCTTAATGAATCCAGATGTTCTGATAGCCAGAGAAGGATGACAAAAACTGATGGACCTGGATCTGGTTGTACAATAGTTTCTTTGTCACTACTGAATATACACTGGCTTAAAAGAGATGAAAAACCAGTCAGACAAAGAATATAACAGCCAGTATGAATACAGAAAAATGTTATTTTCTTGTTTCTGAACAGAGCTGGCCAGTGTTAGATACCGACTTATTTAGAAGATGTAGCTGTAATTGTGCTCTTTGTGTGTAATTGTATTCCATTTTTTTTCTCTCTGCTAACCAGGCTGCTCTCTTGCCCTCCAACAGTTCTCAGCTTTTGCAGGGTGAGGGCTGGGGAGATGATCGTGGCTAGGAGTATTGTCTTAGGGAATTGCAAAAGCCAAAGAATATTGCTGCCAGGAGAGGAGGAGCAGCCTCATGCTGATTATCCAAAGGACCCACATAGTGTGAGCAGGTACCTGCTGTGCATAAGTAGCCCTTTGGTGGGAGGAATCATCATGTTTGCATAGAAATGCCGCTGTAGCTCCCTTGGGGGCTGTCAGACAGGCTGTGTGGTAGGATGAGCCCAGGACTGGGCCAGAATGATACCCCAGCATGGCAGGTAGTGGCTGGAAGGCAGCCAAGAGCTTCTCTCCTGGGAGCTTTATTTCAGGCTTCGCTGTTATTTGCTGGATTGTGAACATGTCTATTTACACTCCCCCATATCAGAGGCTTTCACCTACTTTGGTTTTGTCTGCTCTCAAGTTGGCTCCAAAGTGCCAGATGTCACCAATGCTTCTGGATTCAGGTGGTGGCTGAAGCAGTGGAGTTCTGACTGCAGTGAGAAAGAAACAGAGGTCTGGCTCCAGAGGTCAGAGCCACTGCCTGTGCTGTCTCTCTCGAGTGCTGAACTGCACTGTGTGTCTCTCTCAGGCTTAGCAGAGAGGCAGAACAGTTACTTTTGGCCAGGGGAAATTTGAAGATTAATAAATTACTGTCTGTAAAACACTTTGAAGATGGAAAGCCCTGTGCAGCTCCTCAGGATTATTACTATATGGCTCTTATTCTACTGATGGGGTTCCAGTGGCTGTATTTTCCTTATGATTTGTGACAACCCCAGAAGCTGAGAAGCTTATTTTAGTGTGTAAAGTCAAGAGAAAAATAGATTAAACTGCATTATTGTTTTCTAAAGAGACTAAATCCCTCCCCCACCATCATCTCCTGGGATTTCCTGACTTCCTCCTACCCTTCCAATCTCAGCTTCTTGCTGTCCTAATTTAGGACGTGATTTTATAACCATCCATACCTATTTGTGAGCTACAGTGGTTGTAGAAGTTTATGGCGCTTGGGGGCACGAAGTCATTTGACACTGAGGGTATTGTAAGGTGCACAGCCCTGGAGTCAATGAAGATAAAACCCGTGGAGCAGAGCTGACCTGGGCGCAGACGTGTCCCCGCAGCCGCCAGCCTCCCTCCACACCGGTCAGAGCTGTGCCTGCTGACAAAATAAAACCTCACGTCTGCTTCTTGTCAGATGAGGAAATGGGTTTGTGAGAGGTGAGTTCTGTGCAGGCGTCCTCATGATGTGACCTATCTGCATTGAAGGGCAGAAATGTATGGAGGAAAGCAGCCCTTTTTAGGTGTGTTGCTGATGTGGTATTGAACAGTCACTTTTGCTCCTCTGTGTGTATCAAATGGGACATCAGGGGACATCATGGACCTGTCTGGTACTCACCTGATCCATCACATCCCCCTCCTGCAGCCACGGAGTTGTGCTCTCACTCTCAGATGTTTTGTGGCACCTGGGTGACTCTGCTGGACTCTTGGGCCCTTATGGTGCCTTTTACTGCCTGCTGCGTTTTTTCAGTTCCCATCCGAGGACAACTGCTGCAGCATCTTTGTCATGCAGACATCGCTGTGGATGGACAGGGAAGAATTGCTGGCTGCACTTTTAAAGCAGCCAGCACCTGGCTAAGGGCAGTAACTGGGCTGCATGGGTTTAGCTAAGCAAGCCTGTTGGCAGAGCCGGCAGTTCAGCCTGGACCTTGCCAAGTCCCAGCATGGTGTTCCAGGCACGCAGAAGAGCCCCTGCCAGCTTGAGCACAGCTCAGCAGTGATGCTAATCAGGTAAACCCCTCTTTCACGCTGCCTTTCCTACAGATGACTTTGCAGTGGGGTGTTCCATTTCCTGTATCTCTCCTCTTTCTATGCTGTTCTTCTTTGCTTCATGCAACAATTTGCTCAATGAAGTGGGATGGAAAGTAGCTGTTTGCTCTTCTTATCCTTTGGGGAAGTAGTTCATGCCCCTACCTTTATCGTTTTGATCTCAAATTTAAAGAAAGCCTCCAGGAAAATATGTCAAGCTTGCTAGAGAAATCTGAATATAAATTTTCTTTTCTTTTTTCTTTTTTTTTTTTTGNACTGACAGTTAAGTAGTTGTAATTAAAATTTTTTTTTTTTTTTTTTTTTTTTTTTTTTTTTTTTTTTTGGCCCAGTTGCTGGAGGTAACCAGAATACTGTGTGCCACATGCAGTAAACAGCTTTATGCACAGATAGAGAGTGAAGTCACAAGGCTCACTGTGGAGGAGTTTTAGAAGACACAAATAACAACTACCCCATGTTACAGGCTGTGCTTGATAAGATAAGGCAATTCAGAGTCAGAAGCTCTGGACTACGTTACAAAATCATCATTTTTTGGATGTCTTGCCTTTGGCTGCTCCCCCTGAAATCAGCAGAAGTTTATGCAGTCAGCTTGTTTGTCATGAGTTTGGCAGAGGCAGGTTGTCACACCTGTTCAAAGTAGACATTCAGCGTCTAAAGTTAATCAGCCACAATGTACAAGTGCTTTTCGAAACTGAACCATTCTGCAACAGAAAGTCCTTTTTCTTCTCCTTTTCTCGACTGTCCTACCTATTTAAATGATAAAAGCACTTGAGGGATGAGAGAGGGAAACTCCATCCTAGTGTGCAGCATCCAGATGATCTGCTTCTGTGGGGGCATCACACCTCAGTGGCAACACAGGATGAATATGATGAGACTTGGGAGAAGTGTAAATCATGTCACCAGTGCCATCACAGCAGAACCACATGGATGGGACTGGGCTGTGTAGGAAGTTTGTGCCAGGACCATTTCCACCTCCTTGCTCTATGGGAGAGGCTGTGGGAGGAAGGCAGCGAGGTTATGAGAGGCCTCTTTGGATCTGTTTCCACTGGAAGTCAGATTATAAATTTCTGCAGAGTTGGCACAGCTTCTAGGCTGAGCCTCCAAGGCAGCATTGAGCTATAACCAGTTTTTAGGTGCTCTGTGACCACTGTCACTGCTGCAGAAGTAGTGAGAGCAAACGGTGAGAGCCAGCTGATCTTGGCTGTGTCTAACCCAACTTCTGCGTCATTCCCACCCACCTCAGTGTGTTTGGGTCTGCGCCTCTTCTCCCTGTTAAGGGCAGAGCTTCTCAATTTTTTTTGTTCCATGCTTCTCTCCCTCTGCCCTGTTGTATGGCCAGATGGGATACTACTGAGCAAAGAACACAGCTAGGGAGCAGAGAATGGTCTTGTGTGGGGTGGAAAAGAAAGAATGCAGACACAGTGGGGAGAGTGGGTGCTCCTGGCACCAGTATAAATGGGAGAAGTACCCACGCGTGGTGCTGGCCACAGCTGGTGCCTCCTGTGCTCACAGCATGGATCCTCCATTCAGCCAAGCTTCCTCTGCTTCCTTCTCACTGACTGAGCTTGAAAGATGGTGGAGAGGAACATTTTATTTAAGGTAGAAATGATTAATTCTTGCTTAATTGCTTTGTGTGGTCAGCTATTTCTGCCTTATTGATGCTGATTTGTGCTTCACAATAATGGGCTGGCCTTGCAGTGCTCCCTGGGTAGAGGCTGACTCATACCAGCTTTGCTTAAAGGTAATGCAGCAGGGCAGATGAAGAAAGTAGAAGCTGTTGAGATACGGCTTGGCAGCCCCAAAAAGCCAACTGTGTCCTAGGTCACAGCAAAAGAAGTGTGGAGTAGGAGGTCAAAGGAGGTGATTCTGTCCCTCTACTCTGCTCTCATGAGACCCCCCACCTGCAGTGCTGTGTTCAGCTCTGGGGTCCCCAGCATACAAGGACATGGATCAGTTGGAGTGAGTCAAGAGGAGGGCATGAAGATGATCAGAGAGCTGGAGCACCTCTCCTATGAAGACAGGCTGAGAGAGTTGGGACTGCTCAGCCTGGAAAAGAAAAGGCTCTGAAGAGACCTTAGAGCCCTTCCAGTATAGAAAGGGGCTACAAGAAAGCTGAAGAAGGGCTTGTCACCATGGCATGTAGTGATGGACAATGGGGAATGACCTTAAGCTTAGGGAGGGTGGGTTTAGATTTGATATTAGGAAGAAACTCTTTGCTGTAAGGGTGATGAGGCACTGGAACAGGATACCCAGAAAAGCTGTGGATGCCCTGTCCCTGAAAGTATTCAAGGCCAGGTAAGATGGGGCTTTAAGCAACCTGGTCTAGAAGGAAATGTCCCTGCAACCACAGCTGAGGTGTTGGAACTGGGTGATTTTTAAGGTTCCTTCCAACCCAAATCATCCTATGACAGTAGAGCCCCATCTGGTGCAGCCGAAGTGGTGTGAGGAACAAGGCTGGCAGCACTGATGGCTTCATGTCCTGCTGCCACTGCACGGTCCCAGTCTGCATGCAAGGCAGGCCCCCTCAAGGCACATGAAATCTAGGAGGATATCCTTATCTTCACACTTCTGCCCTGTCTTCACTTTGTCTTCCAATTCTGGAGATGGGTGTTTCCTTCTACCAGGCAGCCTCCTTCTAGCTCATCCGTTTTGCTGAGCATGGCTGTGCAAATGGACTATTTCTTGCCTTTTTCTTGTGTTGTCTGTCCCAGGTAGGTGTTATGGGTCATAGGGTGCCTCGCTGTGCAATTGCAGAGCGTTCAGCTGTAAGAGGGGTCAAGGCATCTGCAGTGCTCCTGACTGGTACTGAGAACAAGGTGGCTTCTTTCAATATTGTTTTGCAGAGGCATTTCTAGGAAGGTGCATTTTTGGGATGGTGTATTTTTAGAGAATTTTATTGTGGCCCCCAGGTGTCCCTCCATTTGCTGCAGCATAGAGAGACATGGAGTTGGATATAGCTCCATCTCTTCCCTAGTTTCCATTTGTTAACTGGAGTCACAACATGAATGCTGATCCCACTTTATTTAATCAGGAGCTGCTCTTAGCTCCAATGGCTGTTTTGTGCAGGAAACATTTCAAGAGAAAAGAAACTTGATTCTGAGGCTTAGCCAGTGAAAAGAAGTGTGAGTTGCTGCAAATGGGCACAGCACTATAGAAGTTAGTGCTGTTTCTCACAATTAGAACCAGATCCTTGCATCTTCTTTCTGCAATGTTCCCTCAAATATTGTTGCCGGATGTGGGATGTATCAATGTGTGTGTATATAAATTTTTTTTCATAGTGGGACTGCTTTATGCCAGTGAAGGGTCAGTCATGCCATTTTTTTTCAGGCTGCCTCCAGTTTAGACTAACATACAAGTAGTTGCATGCTGATGTTAGCAGCAAGTAAGCTCTCAATATCCAATAGAGCTTAAAATAGTGGAAGGAGCACAAAATGTTGTGAGGAGCTGTTGGATAAAAATAAAATTATAGCCATAATAATGTGAACATCCCCTCTACTTTATGCACGTGTGTGGCTATGTTGACCCGTCTGCGGGGGTCTGCTGTAGAAGTGCCACCACAGCAAAGGTTGCTGTTGTCACAGGGAGAAGAGCACCATCACAGCTGATGAGGAAGAGGCTCCCAAAGGTGTGTGTGAGGGGTGCCCTGCAGTCCTCACACATGTTGTATCAGGCAGAGCCCAACTATCTTGGGTGTAAAACACCTCAAAATATAGAAATAGCAGTATTACTGTCACCATGACATAGGGAGGAGGGAAGCAGTGCAAAGCAGCAGAGCTTCTGTTGTTGGTGTTTTATGTATGAAGGATGTCTTGCTGCGGCCTGTGGTGTTCCTGCCATCTCTGCTCTGAGTGATGGGTCGTGGCATTGCTGCCTGAGCCCTCGGAGTCATGCTGGGTGGCTTTGCCCTGGCAGCCAGGAGGAGTCCTTGCCTTGGGAGGCAGGCACAGCCTGGGATCTCACGCTGCATGGCTATTCATGTGCTCTGGGTGTAGCTCTTCATTACCAGCAGTTATGTGCTGTGTCTGGGGCTCAGCTCAGAGCTTGCAGCACCCTAGGGCAGGGCACACGTGAGGAGCCTTAGCACCACCTGTTTGCTGTGACAGTGTCCCTGAGGCCAGGCCAACTCTGAGACAAAATTTCCAGGTACAGCCCTTACAGTAAAACGATAACAGTTGCCTCTTCCCAAACCAAGAAGGCAAGGCCTGGACATTGTTTTTGAGAAATATAGGAAGAAAAAAAAATAAAATAGTTGTATTTATTTTCAATAACTCATTCAGGTTCAACGGGTAAGTAGTTTTACAGTGCTGATTTATGGGCTGTTGCAAAATGCAAGAGCTGCTCATGATTGCAAATTTCATTGATCTTGACTCCAAGAATTTCAATACTGTAATGCTTTATATAGCTTTTTCTCTCTTCAGTCCTGCCATTTGAAGTAATAAGAATGATCTGCCTTTATGCGGGCCAAGAGGAGACAGAATTCAGGTGCTGGGAAGAGAACCCAGGCATCCTGATTTACAGACCCAGGTCTGCTCCTTTCAGAGGGAAAACCTTTCTTTACAGAAAAAAAATACCCTGTCTTCATGAGTAACAGTCCGTGCTTTATCGTGCAGTTAGCAGGTAGTCTCTGCAGGCTCTCGTTAGTCTCATTACCACTCTAAGTACACTTGACTAGGCCTAATCCATGGCCCCACCAGCACAAAGCAGCATGCTGCTTCCACTTGGCCTTGATCACGGTGGTGACTGGTCATTATGCCCCTTCCCATGGTACAAGGCTTCCAACAGTGGTTTGGTCTTTCAAAATGAGCCTTGGCACTGGCTGTGGTAGCGGCCATACCATGTGATGCTGTGCAGTTTTGAAAGATCTGTATGTTTTTAGATGACGAGCACTCTCCAGCCCTTTGGGTTTGGGGTTCCTATGAGCAAATACTTGTGTTCTGGATAGCTTCACTGCCTCTTCCTAGGCCAATTCAGTCTCTTCCTCCAGAAGTAACACTCTGTCATATGGGTGTTTGGCATACTGCAGGAGGAGCAGTGCAGCTTGCATTTACATTTATGTGTAAACCCGCCAAGAAAACATTTCTATTCTTACTGGCCCAGATTTCTCCTGCCCATGACTAACCATTGCTGAGCCACAGGAGTTGGCATCACTGCCTTTAAGTGTTTCAGGCCTGTCTTCTCAAAGGTTTATCTCTTTTTTTATTAAATATCAATTTGGGGGCAAGCTACATCCCACTGTCTATTTAGGGAAGAATAAATGCCAGAAATCCTGCTTTGGGCCTGTGAAGTCTGTTCAGAAGAATTCAGAAGAATTGGGCTCAAAGAGCATATTGTATTCTGTTTCTCCTCTGTCTGAGTTCTTCTAGTATCTGCAAATGGGAGAGGCTTTGTAATGTCATCTCTGGTGAGCCTGTGATGTGCTGAGACACTGTTCCCAAGGACCGCTGCAGGCAGCATACCCCTCTCCTGTTTAACTCATTTTGGGTTCTCAGACGTCAGGCTGCCCTAGCAAATGCCTCCCAGCAGCTACAAGGAAGGCACTGGGAACTGTGCCATGCTGTGCTCTGCCTTGTCAACATGGGGAGACAGGAGGTGCAGTGACAGCAGCTTCTCCGTGTGTCTCAGTAGGCTCTGACCGTGCAGGTTGCTCTCAGGTTTGCTGACACCCCGGCACTGTGCTTTGCTTGCACTGAGTCCCTTCCTGCCTGGATATCCTCATTGGTGGGAGGAATGGAGTGTAGAGGAGTCCTCAGAAGAGAAATGAGTTTGGACTGTGCTTTTTGTCAGGAAACTGTTTGATAATGATAAGAATTAAAAAAAAAAAAAAATATTAAAGAAGGCACTGTACAGCTTTTTTGTCATTCTGGCTGATTTCTATGTCAGTCCAAATCTGTTGTGAGCCACACTGAGCCTGTTGTTGAACTGTGCTTGGGGTTTGCACCTGGGCGCTGCCTGGGAATACAAGAGAGCCTGCTGCTGCCTCCTCCATAGTGTCCCTTCTGACCCTCAGCCTCTATTCCTAAATTTCAGTATCAACCATCTCTCTGTGTCACTTATTAGTGCTTGTACTCACTGTGTTATCCTAGTGCACAGGTCACATGAATCCATCACAGGAAAGACAGTTCTCGCTTCTGGAACCCACAGTCCAGCTTCTTGTGGCAGGGGCAGTGACCCACAGCTCTAAGGGAGGGTTGATGTTTGTGTTATATTTTTTTTTTCCTTTTTCTTCTATTTCAGCACATCTATTTATTTCCATCTTCCCTATCATTGTGTATGGATGCACACACACCTCTTGCATTTTCATTCAAATTTTATCTTCCCACACAAGATTATTGTGGTAAATTTTCTTGGCGCTCTCTAGGAAGCCTAGTTTTATGCAGGAATATCCTATTCTGTTGTCCTGATGAGAGATAAATAGCCTGGCAGAAATGTAGGGCGTGTACAAATGAAAACGGAAGTTTCCATGTTCTCTAGAAATGAACACAATGTTCTTGCTCTGTTTTATAAAAGCCCAGTTTGCTTTCATTGAAAGCACTGTGGTTTTGCCTCTGATTTTAATGGGGGAGAACGAAAGGCTGTGGGGACCATGGGCAGAACTGTTTTTCTTCTGCAGACTGTTGCAAGCTAAGGCACTTGTTCTTCCTGGTTGCAGAACGCTGTGATGACTGGGGTGTGGACACCATGAAGCAGATCCAGATTTATGATGGGGAACCTGCCAAGATCAAATGCCCACTTTTTGAGACCTTCTTGAAGTACAACTATACCACAGCCCATTCTGCTGGCTTAACCCTGATTTGGTACAGGATTGCACAGGACCGGGATCTGGAGGAGCCCATTAATTATCGTCTCCCGGACAATCACATCAGTAAGGATAAAGACACCCTTTGGTTCTGGCCTGCTCTTCTCAATGACACTGGGAATTACACCTGCATGCTCAGGTATATTGTGCGGTGCAGCTTCTGCAAGTCTTCAGAGCAATCAAAGGACTTTTGTGGGAGTGGGGAAATGATGCTGTAAGCACCAGATCGTTCTGTAGGGAGATGACCATTTACATAGGCATTAATGGGAAAAGAAGGTTACAATTATAGGACCCTCAGTGCTGAGCCAATTTACATGGCAATAATGCTGGGAGCCTTGCAGCTGTTAATGAGCGTGCCTCTCCTTGCCACAAGTATCCGTGAAAATATTGCTGACCCCATGGCAAAATCCACAGGCGCTCACCATTAGGAAGTGATCTACATGTCTAGAGTAAAAATAGCTTCAGATGCAGGGGTAATGTTTTGACTGCACACTAATTTGGCAAAGATTCATGAGATTCAGGCTTCTAGGAAATTAAAAGTGTCTCTAAGTGTGGTGCAAAATGAAAATAGCATATGCTATGCACAAGAGCTCTTTTTGATCTTCCTCACATTGTCTTTTGTCTGTGTCTTTGACCTTATGATCTGCTTTAGCAGCAGGTGAGTGGATGTTGCTTGTTAGTCATCTTTATAGGCATTTCTGAACTTGTATGGCCACTTCTGGTGGGGTTTTCTCTACCATTTATAAATGAGTCAGCTGAGGCTGCACATACCTCATTAGTGCTATGATGCTTGTTATTGCAGATGTAATATTTATTTCATTTTCACTGCTGTAAAGAGTAAACAAGTTTCAGCCAATCAGCCCCATTCTCGTCCACCCTTAGAAACACAACCTACTGCAGCAAAGTTGCGTTCCCCTTGGAGGTTGTTTTGAAAGACCAGCATTCTTGTGTGAGCCATTCCATAAAACCTGCTGAGGAGATGTTCTACTTGGAGCATGCCAATCAGAAGATCACATGTCCAGATATTGATGGGTTTTACCCTGCCAGTGTGACACCAACTGTCAAGTGGTACCTGGTAAGAAGGACTTACGTGGGCAGTGGGGAGATGCAGTGGTGCGTGTGAAAAAGCAGTGGTTGACATGACAGTCATGGAGCTGCATTTCAGAGTGTCCCCACTGATGATGCTCTTAATGAATCTTTACTAATTTTAAGAGCTCTGCTTCCATTGAGTTCAAGGGTAAAACTGCTCTTGGAAAGGAATTGAGAGCTAACGCTGAAGCTTTTTTGACCAGTGTGTACATGTGAAAAGTACTCCTAGGAGGGATTCAGGATTCAGGTGCCTCAGCTCAGTTATGGGCAGTGTGCCTGACGTGCTGTGTGACCCTGTAAAAGAGACTGTCATTCATATTCCCTCTTCTTTAAAAAAACTCACCTGTTAATGAAAATTACATCCTTTCCAAAATTCTCTGAGGTCAGGAAGGCTCTACAAGGACAATGGCCCTGTTAGATACAATTCAGCAAACCTCTTTTCTGAAGATTGAGATATCTCTACCCCACCCTTCGTACTTGTCTGATGCTTAGACAGCCATCCTCAGACTCTTGCCCACAGAATTACTGCTCAATTTTATTAAATTTGATCTCACTCTTTCCCTCTAGGTGAATGCCTTTAGTCAGTAGGGAACAAGAGGTCTCAGGGGAAGTAAAGTCAGAGAGTTATGGAATTAAATTCTTTAATAACTTCCTATAAAGTGCTTTTGTATTTCTAGATAGAAGATTTTGTATAAGTGAATTTAATACTAAAGGAAGTTGTCAACAAATGTATCTGCTGATTTAAAAAAAAACTTAAAAATACCCAAAAGAAAAATCCCACCTCTAAAACCCTTCAGGAAAAACTTATTGTATTAAGAGGAGCTGTTTCAGTCCAGCAGTTTAAATGCTTTACTTGTATCGTTCATTGAAATTCACATCTTGGCAATCAATTAGCAGAATGAAACAAAAAGCCCCTTGGAAGTAATTTTTCAGGCAGCAAGTCATCCCATGCCTAATAAAAATCATTAAAAATGGTATATGACCCCTGTCTTAAACTACCCCATTAGGATGTATCTGATTTGGAAATGTACCATTCAAAAATAATCTCTTAGAAAATGTGCACATCTTTGGGTTTTATGACAATCAAGATGTTATCTGCATAACCTCTTTGTGAAAAGGGATCTCTAGCTTGGTATTTTGGCAGTTTTCCTGCCTCACCTGACAGAAAGAGAGCAGTTATTAAGGTTTATGTGCTACAGATTCTCGTTTGCTATTTGCAAATTCTGGGGCCTCATCTTCACCTGAAGTCAGCCAGGAGAGCTTGATTAGTCCTGAAAGATGGACATCAGCGGGGTACATGTCCTTTAGTCTTAGTATCGATTTGTGAATATGTCATAATTTTCTTCTTGTCTCTTTTTACTTTTATTCTTCACTCCGCTGAGGTGCTCACTTTGATTGCCAAGGTACTTCTGGATCAGAGATCCCTCCTTTATAAAACTGTCTGTGTTTAAGGTGGGATAAAACTATTAGGGTGATCTTCTTCATCACTTCATTTTCAAGGTGAATGTAGCAGTCTATATTCCAACATTCTCAAAGTTCATGGTATTTAGTCTGACCTATATCATGATCCCAAATGTCATATTAATAGTTTAAAACCAGATCTTTGTAGTAGAATTTAAAGCAATATCTGTATTTTTGAATCTCAAACTCAAGTATTTTTCTGCCTGACTCCAGAACTGCAGCTCAGTGGATGGCTTCTATGAGCGATATCCCCAAGGGCCCAGGCTTGTCATTGGCATTGTCCGCAGTGCATATAAAGGGAATTACACTTGTATTGTGACATTCAAGGACCATGGAAGAACCTATAATCTCACCAGAACCATAAAGATGAAGGTGGTGGGTAAGAATGACTTTAAAATATGTGAAATGCATATGGATAACTGCAGAAGTGGTAAAAACAGCTAGAAGAGTTTGTTGCAGGATCAGTTTGTGTTTGTATTCAATCTGCATTTCCCAACAGATCTGGCATATTTTTTCTTGCTGGGGTCAGACTTGTGTGACTGCCCAGAACATGTTGCAGTTGAGGTCTCGCCCACCGCTGTGTCAAATGCCCCAAACAGAGAGGCCAGACTCAGGCTGGTGAGGTTCAGCCCATGAGATGGCCAGGGGTACCCTCTGCTGGCATGTGAATGCATAACCCTGGCACTGCTGCTCGTAGCCTCCAGTGCCCTTTGCATGTCATTACTTGTGGGATTGTCACTTTATAGCCAACCCATCTTGATCTTCTTGGAATCACAAAGCCCTGTGTGCTAGGGTTGAGACTGTTAACCAGCCAGGCAGAGCTCCATGTACCCACTGCTGGGACATGTCTGTCCCAGGCACAACAGCTCAGCCTACCTGCCAGGGAATTCTAGAGTTTAAAAGCCTAGTGAGCTGCAGGATACATCCAGAGTTCCATGGAAACAGCTGTTTTAAGAGTTGAAATAAATATTTGTGACAGGAAATGATGTTTGTATTTTGTTTTTTAGAAGCAGTGGTAAAAAGAAACTGGTGCAGATTATGCCTTATGGGAGATGAAAGGGGTACAGAACTCTTCTGACATGAGAAGCCCATACTAGCTTACCCAAACTTTGGAGGAGCCTCAAAATCTGGATCTGGCCCTGAGTTTGGGGACTAGGTTTAGATTTTTCTGTGCATGGAACTCTGCAGTGGGAATGCATCATGAGTTAGATTGGGGAATGTGTGGCATGGGGACATTGGGAGTGAGGCTGCAAGGATTCCAGGTTTTCATGATGTGTGGGGCCCCCATGGGGGGCTCTCTGTTGTCTCCTGCAGGATCTCCAAACAAGGCATTGCCACCACAGTTCACCTCTCCAAATGAGAAGGTTGTGTACGAGCTGGAAGCAGGTAAAGTCCAGCACTCACAGCCTGCCTGTGGGATGGGGAGACCCAGCCAGACACAAAGCCCTCCCCTTCCACTGCGTCCCCGTAGCTTTACCTTGCAGAGCACACGAGCTGCCACGAGTTGCCTGGGGGCCAGTGTGGAATGCCAGTTTTCAATGCCAAAATAGGAGAGCACAGCTTTAAAAGTTGATTTTTTGCAAGCACAAATAAAGACAGATATTCAGACATGGAGATGCAGAACTGCAGATGCAGAAGCAGATGAGATGGGGACACTCGGCTGCTTAGAATTTCCTGTAGGACCTCATCTCAACCCTGGCCCTGGCTGTGGTTTGCTCCCACCCTCCTTCATTCACCCCTAGACTGGCTTCAGCCTTCTAGCCGATTCTTGCTCATCTCTCCCTTTTTTTGGCTGATGACCTCGTAATTAATGACAGTTCTCCTTCTGGTGACCTTGCAGCATTGGGTAATGGGGTACCACACCCTTTCCTTCACCCCTTCCCTCACACTTATCAGTTTTGCCTAATAGTTCTTTGGAGCAATTCCCTATATCAAATGGATTGTGTCCCATTACATTGCTGTAATAAATGTGGTGCCAATGATGATGATTAGCACCAGAGTCTTCACTTTAAAGAACAGCTCTTTTGGCTCAGAAGGTCAGATTTGATCCATAGTCCACTGTAAGATAAAATGACTTACAGGCTGATCACAAAGGTATTCACACTCCTGAGTCTGATCTTGAACAGAAGTCAAACTTCTGAAGAAGTATTTCCACACCAAAATGCTTTTGTGGAGCTTGATCCTTTGCTTTATGGCACCTGTCACCTGCGCAGTGGCGTTGATTAACACAGCCTGCCTTTTCAAGGAAGTGTTTGGCATAGAGCATCTCCCTTTGGGTGGGTCTTTTGGTGCAGTCAAGGAATTTGTAATACATTTGAGAAGGCAGGATATTTTTTTTCTATTTATCTATCTGTCACAAATCATGTGCAGGGTTATTAAACTGTTATTACAGCTTATGTCAGAAAGTGGATGTTGGCCTCATTCCCTCCTGAAGGGAGGCAGAGCTCAGGCTAGTTGGATTTTGGACAGTACAAAAGTAAGGCTGGTGCTGTTCCTGCTTTGTAATACCCTTTTTCCTAGGAGATGATAGTCCTTTATTTCCAGGTGATGACCTTATCCTGCCCTGTGAGGTTTTCTTCACCTTCTTGAAGGATTCCCAGACTGAGGTGTGGTGGACCATAGATGGGAAAAACACGGATGACATCACAGACCCCAAGATAAAAGTCACACAAAGGTAACATGTAATGTGAACCTTCATTTGTATCTAATCCTCTCGGTCCTGCAGAGGGGTGTAGGGACAGGCATGGGACAGTCGCAAGGGAGTCTCACTGTTAATCAGAAGCCCCTGTGTCTGCACCATGCTGTGATGAGCACCAGGAACTCCAATAAGGACGCCTCCAGACCTGGACAGTGTCATAAAGAGGGATTTGAGGGAGCATTGTTAACCAGTTCACACTGTCATTTGTTCAGGTCCTAGTAGTAATGCCAATAGCTGGTGCTATTGTGGGACTTATAAAACAGGGGCAGACAATTCTATTTAGAGGAGAGTTCCCAAATAGCATAAGGGATAAAAGTGTTTCAGAAATATAGAGGCCAAAACCAAAAATGTAATATTGCACATAGTATTGATAAGGAAGAATAGATATTCAATCACATAAAGAACCCAAATGAGGATCGAAGTCCCATTTGCTGGATGCTGAATTACAAGTGGAAGGCAGTCACTGCCCCAGCTGATTTGCAAACCAACACAGAAAAAGGAAAGGCAAAAGGAAATACTGTATCCCCATTTTGCAGATGGTCAATTCAGGCAGAGAGAGACAAAGTGACTCATCCAGGATTGCATAGGAACTGTGATGTGAGCTCTGAATCTTGAGTTCATGAGATCTTGTTGTTTATAGGCAGGAACTTCCATTTTCTCTAAAAGGCAATGTGGCACAGCTGCAAAATTATGAGAAAATTATGAGTGGCAAAATAAATATTAAGGAAAATCACATAAAGGAATAGCTGCAGATGTGTTAAAATCTGAAGTATATATTGATTTATAAATATCAGTTTATGTGTTTTGGTCTTTTTAAAGAAAGAGGTTATATCAGGGAAAGGAATATCTGTCACTAAAAACTTGCTGCACTTTCACATCTAGTTTTTCTCTTACAGTGAAATTACCAGAGATTTTGAAGACAAAACTCTCATAAGGACTCTAACAGTTGCAAAAGCTACAGCAGAGGACTTGAAGCGGAATTACACTTGCTATGCCAGGAATGCCAAAGGCGAGGAGCACAGCCAGGCCGTAGTGCGCATGAAAGGTATGGTACCTGCAGAGCAGGGGTGTGCAGGGAGGGGTGCTCAGCGACGCTTTTGCTCCTGCCTTGAGCCTTGCCCTGCAAAACAGTAAGGAAGCAAAGAATTCCATCAGGCCTTTTTGCCTAACACAGTCTGTTCTGAAGGCACTGCTGCATTATTGCTGCCACACTGCGTGACTTCTTGGAGACAGGGAGCAAAGGGCCCTTCCATGGGCAAGTGCCTGGGGACAGAGAGCGATGGACAGATCTGTTGTCCTTATCCCATCCATGTACCACAACCAAAGCAGAGCTGAGGGGCCAGGCTGCTTGAAATTATTTCAGGTTACTTGATTGTGTGAGGGTTTTGCATGACACAACAGCTGTAAGTTGGCATCCTTCAGAAGCCAGGCTGCACTAGCTGACATTGCTCAGGGAGTGAGACAGTCACACCACGATGTTCGGTGGTTTTACTCTTTGCTGTCATTGATGCTGCAGTCTAGATACAGCCACCTCAACATGGTTGGTATGGAATGATTCAGCTCTGTTGTGTGTGGGTTTTTCCTACATAATTTTTTCATCAAAGATTTTGTTCTTGTTTCCCAGACCCACCTCTCAGTAATAAAAGGGGGATTTTTCTGCCTCCTTATCAACTTCATCTAGAGCTTCAACACCTGCTTTTACTGTAAGTCAGACCTCCCCTCTCCCACAAGGAATGCTGCCATGCCTTGTGTAGCTCATGCCAGTTGCCTTCTTCCCTCTGTTGGAAACAATATAACTTTTAAAAATTTTATTTTATTTTTCTTCTCTAGTCAGGCTAGGTTTGCCTTTGCCTTGGGGAAAGAAATTTTAAAAATTTTTTTAGGTGATGTAGCAACACTCTGTGGAGATGAGCTTAACATATCAACAGACTGGGAGTAGCCCAAAAGATACCCTAAAAAAGAGAATGACCATCCACAGAACATCATCCGAACATCAATGGCCATCCACAAACATCTACCCCAGAAACTGCCACTTGCATGGTTGGAGACATCTAGTGTGGAAAAGATTGATAAGAAGATCAAGGAGTGAAGATCTAATTAACATCAGAGGCAAAGAAATTCAGATCCAATAGGAAACTGAATACTAAGGGTTGTGCAGCTTTAGACCAATGAGCATTGAACCAATTCATCTCTATGGGTTTTAACTGTATAAAGTTTGGAGGAAAATCTTGCACAAATTGTGTGTGTATGGAATATTTTCCGTGGCACATCCTGGCCAGAAAATGAAGTAATGCCTGATTCTTTATCACTTCAAATATAGTGTTAGAGGGTTTTTATTTTCTTCCCAATTTTCGCTGACACCTCTACTCTGCTTTATAAGCATGGGAAGGCTCACGGGGGTCTTTACTGCAGGATCTTTTTCTTCTTGGTAATTGTCCTCCTTTTTTAGTCTTGTTGCTTTGAGACCAACCTTTTCTGGATTGTTAGGAAGGAATAATAGACCAAATACATAACTGAGAAAGGCTGAAACCATCTGACAGTGTGTTCATACTCCATATATAATTCTTCTGGGTTGATAATATTTGTACATGTAGCAGAAGTGAATCTGAAATACTCAAATTCTTTCTCTATATAACACTGCCTAAATACTATTTTCTGGTGGACTGATCTGTACTATCCTCTCTTTTCCTCCCCACGTCTGCTCTTGGTTAGTTGTCTAGGTTTGCTCTGAGCAGATGTGGTTACCCACCACTCCTTCTTCCTGCTCTGTTCCACAACAAAATCCAAGAACCATCCCTAGCTGCTGCTGGCAGAGCAACGTTAAGCTAAGCTCACTGCAGCCCATCCCCCTGCACATCCCATAGGAGCATCAAGCATGCCAGAACCCAACCGCTCGGCAGCTGGCTTTCAGTTTTTAGCAAGTGGCTCTACATATTAGCTCCAACTCTTTCATTACATTAGGTTACATACATTTCTTGCTTTTTTCTGGAGGATTTCCCTCTCCTCCACACATACTTCTGCTGCTCATCGCCTAATGAGTGTTGATAAATTCCAGCCATTTTCAATTTTGTGATTCAGTTTTATTAGAAACTTATTAATATTGGAATTTGGTGGTGTTTCCACTTCCTGTTGTTCTTTTATTGTGCAATTTGCCAGTGTGTACGTCAACTGCCACCAACAGAGTTGCCCAGGGATACAGTTAGAAATTTTGCCCTTAGTACAAAGAAACAGCAGTGGTGTGACAGACAGCGTACGAATTGGAGGGGTCTGTGATGTTCTGGCTTGATGCCCACAGGTTATCCTGTTTGTTTGCAAGCATTTCAGCTTTTCTGTAATGAACTCTGATTCTTTTTTCACGCTAGAAAAGAGTCAGGCCATGGCTAGTTATATCCTGAGTGCCAGTCTGGGACAAGCCTCAAGACCTGTGTCTGTTTGATAGGGAGGGAGAGTGGTAACCATTGCCTTTATTTTGCTGCAGGTGCTTTATGTGGGTCTCTTAGAAGTCAGAGCACTTGTGTTGCCCCAAGAGTTTGCTGATACTGCTGAGAAGGTCATGTTCATGTTCTGACTTTGGACTGTGCAGGATTCTTCCACCAGCAGGTCATTCTACCTCCTGGCTGCTCCCAGGGCCTTGCTCAGAGACAGAAGTCCAGCCTGTGCTATGAACTTCCTCTGCCAGCATAACCAGACTAATAACCCAGAATGGGGCTCCAGAGTGGCCGACCATCTCATGTCCTGACAGAAAAGCCTTGGCTTGGTCACCTTATTCTGAAGGGCCAGCTTGGCTCCTGGCAGTTCTTCTGTGGTGTTTGGCTGTGATTTTCACATGAATTACAGGAAGGTGGCCAAGGACAGTCAGCCTGACACAAGCTTGTTTCACTGAAGGCCCAACCTGATCTTTAAACCTGACCCCCTATTTATTTTTGTACTCAGTTGTAGCACCCAGGTACACCGTGGAGCTGGCCTGTGGCCTGGGGGCAACCATCCTGCTTGTTGTGGTGCTCATAGTCGTCTATCACGTGTATTGGCTTGAAATGGTTCTCTTCTATCGGGCTCATTTTGGAACAGATGAAACCATTCTAGGTAAGGAATTAAAGAGCTTTCATTTATTTTATCCTGCTACGGGCCAGGCCCTTTGTTTTCATACAGGAATTTTCCTATAAGCTATTTTTAACGCGTTTCACAGCATAATTACATTTTGACCTTCCACTTCTTTACCTACATTCAGTTTTGTGGGTCATTTTAGAGCAAGAGGAGTCAGGCTTTTGGCTCAGGAGAAAGGAGAAAAAACTCCTCTGTATTCTCTGCAGAGGTGGACTATGGACATGCCAGGCTCCCTGGGGCACTGCCCTGCTCATCTAACCATTTCATCCGATCTAGATTGTCAAGATAAGTTATCAGGTTTCAGAAAGTCCCTGGTTTCCCTGCTGACTGTGTAAGGATTCATGATCTGATCCAGAGTGATCTGCTTTAGAATGTGGGAAGGCATCTAAATGGATGGATGTGGAAATCACCATTCTGTCTCAGTTCTTCCACAGCTTTGCCTTGTTACTGGGAGTTCATTGCTAGGGACTCTGAGGTGAGATTTCCTCCTCTGGAGGAGGAGGAGGGTGTTCGAGCCCTCGCAGCTTGTGGTGTGAACCTGCCACGGAGTGCAGCAGCTCTCGGAGGGTGTAGGCAGGGTGCAAGTCTCCGTCTGGTGGGACTGCTCCTGTGGATAGACAGCAGCGAGAGGGAGCAAAGTCAAAGATGTCAAAAGACAAAAGAAGCCTGGAGAGAACGGGTTGGTCTGGAAATCTACGTGCCTTAACCTGCAGGGCCTGGGCTCCAAGTGAGCCTTTCTATCTGCTTCGCTTGCAAGTCCGAGGCGCAGCATGGGCAGTATCACAGGTGTCCTTCTGCCGTTTGTGTCTCCCTGTGCTCCCACGGCCCAGACGGGAAGGAGTACGATGTGTACGTGTCCTATGCACGCAACGCAGAGGAGGAGGAGTTTGTGCTGCTGACGCTGCGGGGAGTCCTGGAGAATGAGTTTGGGTACAAGCTGTGTATCTTCGACAGAGACAGCCTCCCTGGGGGAAGTAAGTATTGCACAGGGGGCTGTGCTCTGTGCACATCCTCCCTTTACTGTTCTTTGAGGTATTGATCACTGATTGCAACAAGCCCATCCAGATTATATTTTGGTTTTTTCCCCCACCACTATTAATGAACTCTTTTTGGTGCCTTCTAATGTTTTTGTTTCACATGACACTGTTGCAGAAGCTCCAGGCCACCAAAAAGGCTGCTGTGGGCAAGTGATGGTGGTTGGTTGTTTCAGTTGCTCTCTCAAGGAGTGATGTGTGGGAGTGATTGATCTGTCAGCATGCAGAACTGGACTACTGACCTTCATGCAAGCACTCTGAGCTGCCTTAAAAAAATGCGATAAAGTCAAGGCTAGAAGAAAAGAGGCAGGGGAAATGTTATGCTGGATCAGCTCACAGAGGGTAATGGTGAATGCTTGTAAAAACTGGAGTGTCTGCTTCAGGAAGGAGGGGAAGGTGCCAAAATCAGTGAGAAGGTAATGTGCATCCCATTCATCCTCATTAATTAGGGAGTTTGTGTCTAATATAGCATACAGTTAAGCTACTATAATTAAAAGCACTTTGTTGCAGGTAGTGAGACTCATCTCTTCACTAAGATGTAGACTTTTTTCACTATTTAGAGATCAATCGTATAAGGTTCCGGACATAGTGTCTGCTGCGGGGATGCAGGAAATCACCAAGAATGAAGTTTGTGAAACTCGCCAGATACACATACCTTCACACAAATTCCACAGCAAGAACGCAGATCTAGACAACACTCTCGATTTTCAGTTTTTTAGAGGCTGAGTTGGCTGTATCATCCTGATGCCTATTAAAAGTTCAAAGTCTGAATTTCTGCCAGTGCAGACCACCCCACCTTGAATTCATGGGCTTCGGCTCAGGAACCCACTGGTGACAAAACCTGTGCTGAGAATGTCCTTTGGGATCCCTTTTGGGTAGGAACAGAAGGCACTGCTGGATTCTCAGCCCAGCTGCCTGATAAAGGGAGCAGAATCAGTCTGGGATCTTCTGTCTTTCTCTCCTAGATTGTTGCCAAGTTGCAGGAGTACCTTGAAGTCTAAGGGCTAATAAATGTATGTCTCAGTGAGACAGTTGCAATCCTGGTGTTATTCTTTCTAGAAGAGAGCCTGAATGACATGGCAGGGCACCCTCCAGGCTCAATTTACTTGATGCCAGTGTCAGGCTCAGAGCAGGTTTGCTCTGAGCCGTTCTCGCCAGATGTCCATCTCCCTCCTGCTCCTTCTGCCATTTCTTGCCCTGTTCACTTTGGAGGGTGTCATTTTCCTCCCAGCACAGCTCTCCTGGGCTCTCTGTCCTTCACCCTTACCCCAAAACGTTCCCATCCCTGCCTCCCTCAGTCACTGCCAACCTTGAGCCTGTGCCAGCCCTGCGGAGCGCTGCTGGAGTGGCTTGTCACTCCTCTGCCGTCCGTGATGCTGCTGGGGCTTCCCTGACGCTTCTTAGCCAGGATTTGACTAATCTCCTTCTTGTGAAAGCATACCAGGCCAGGAAATAGCTTTTGGCTGCTGGTGTCATGCCTCCAGTGTGTGCATCTGTGTCATGGGTAGAGAGTTATGTTGTCCTTGATGAAGAAACAGTGGGAGATGGATTATCCCATGAGTTAGCTGACAGGAACTAATCAAACATGCTTGACAGCTAAATGAAGGTGTCTGTCAGCATTATTTTACTCTCCATTGTAATTTCTGACCAGTCAAGAGTGTTCCCTTGTCAAGGAGGTGTGGGAGATCCTGCAACAGAGAGTACAAGCACCAGGATTCACACTTACAAGAGGTTTTCACATTAATTACAGGAAGGTGGCCAAGGACAGTCTACCTGCAGATGTTAGAAAATTAAAGGGGATCCACAGTTACCATGACATGTCTCCATTGAGTCCATTGTCTCCTTTGAGTCTCCAGCTCAAAGGGTGTCCTTTTTGGACGCTTCACTAAAAGTCCTCAGAGTCAGTTCTAAAAATGCTTTAATCTGCTTTCACAGAGAATGGCAGCAGGAACAGATGGATGAGTAACAGGAGTTAGGATGGTGGTATTTACGGAAGCAAATTATCCCATGAGGACACTCAGGGAGGGTGTAGATACTTATTTTGTGTGTTTGATGTGGGGCAACGGAGGCAAGAGGAGTGAAGGGATATCATTCTGGACGTCTGCCAGAGGAAGATGTAAGTATAGATATTCAGGCTTCCTGAGGCCTCTTCAGAGTGATTCTTTCCTTGGAGTTCATGTGTTATTCAGATGGCAATTTCCCTGCTTTGCTCCAGAGAGCCTCTTTTTCCCCTCTCTCTAGGAGGAGGCTAGATTTGAGCCTGAGATCAGCAGCCCTCTTGGTCACTAGGCATTCTCATAGCACTGGGTGGTGTCACTGATGTGTAGTACAGTGACTTTTAGGTTTAGCTCTCTTGGTCGTCTCTGTGTAGCACAGGGAGGAGGAAATGCATCTATAGGCATTCTGGGGCTGGGAGTAGAAGATGTCACTCTGTGGGGTAGTGGGAGTCAGTCCTGGTGTAGGAGGTCCAATCTGGAGTCACTTGCAGGTTTGAGAAGCACCAGTGTAGTCTAGAGAAGGCCTCTGAGGGATTTCATTGTCCCCTTCAAGAGGCACCTGGTGTCACAGCAGCAGCTTAGCAGCATATTCTTGGACATCACTAACCACCTAAATGTTTCTTTCTCCCAGTTGTCACAGACGAAACCCTGAGCTTCATCCAGAAAAGCCGGCGTCTGCTTGTTGTCCTGAGCCCCAACTACGTCTTGCAGGGGACACAGGCCCTGCTGGAGCTCAAGGCTGGCCTAGAGAATATGGCCTCCAAGGGCAACATCAAAGTCATTCTAGTGCAGTACAAAGCCATCAAGAAGAGCAAAGTGAAGGAGCTGAAGCAGGCCAAGGCAGCCTTGAATGTCATTAAATGGAAAGGCCAGAAATCCAAGTTCCCAAAGGGCAGGTTCTGGAAGCAGCTGCAGGTGGAAATGCCAGTGAAAAAAATTAGCAGGAGTTTGAGCCTTGATAGGTTGATGTATATCCCTGAAAAATGTTTGACACAATCAGAAAATAAACCAAAACACACCCAAAAATCCACAAGTTAGGCCAGGGTGTAAGGAGGAACTCAGGTTTTTTTCCATGAAGGACCATGTCCCAGGCATTTCAGAGGACAGTCATGTTTTCCCTGCAGCTTTGATATCGCTCTGTCAGTAGAGAGACCAAGGATGCAAACACCTCCTCTCTGCCAATGTATGTCCTTGTTACCAGCCACACAAGCCCTGGGCTAAAGGTCCGAATTTGCTGTCCAGATGGGATGCATCCAGCACCTTGTGATAGTTATGGCCAGTACTCCTACATCCAGTTCCTACGGGACCTTTGTTAGCATCCAGGACAGAGTTTCTTTCCTAAGTGACTTCACTCCTTTTTGGTCCTCAGTCCCTGTTGCAGAGGCTGGGGAACAGTTTGCAAGGTGGCTCCAGTGTAGAGCCTTTCCTGCATATCCTGGGTCTGTAGTCCTAATCACTTGTGGGATCACAGACTTCTGTTTCTTTGGGGGGATCGTAGACTCCTGAGGCTCCTCATCTTTGCTCCCAACATTTCCTTTGAAGCAGATGCATCCAGGTATTTTGGCAATGGGAAATGGCTGTTATAAAAGCATTTTAAAAACCCTCACAACTCTACTGGGTGCTATTTTTGTTGTAGCACATCTGATAATGAGTGGTCAGTCTCTGGGACCTGGCAGTCTCACAAGTACTCCAGATCCTTCAGAACTGCTTGTAATCCAGAGAAATCTCTCATTAGTACAGGCCGTGGAGCATGTCTGAGAGATGTTTCTTTGTAGCGTAAACTCAGGGACTTCACAAGCACTACAAGGAACCCCAATGTACTACTGAACCTGCCTACTTACTGTCTCTGCCACTGGCTGGGGCAAAGCATCATGCAAAGTGCGTCCAAGGCCTCTGGGATGACACTGGATATACGTCCAACTCACCAGGACACCCTACAAACTTATTTGAACTTAATAAAATCTACTAGTTCTGTCTGTCTAGGTAAGACTATGAGCACAGGCTGAGAGAGCTGGGGATGTTCTCTCTGGAGAAGGCTCCAGGGAGACCTTATTGTGGCCTTTCAGTACTTAAAGGGAACTTACAAGAAAAGTGTGGACAGACTTTTTAGTAGGATCTTTTGCAATGGGACAAGGGGTAGTGGTTTAAACTAAAAGAGGGTAGATTCAGACTATGTTTAAGGAAGACGTCTTTTACAATGAGAGTGGTAGAACACTGGCACAAATTGCACAGAGAAGTGGGGGATGCCCCATCCCTGGAAACAGTGAAGGCCAGGTTGGACAAGTCTGTGAGCCACCTGGTCAAGAGTTGAATGTGTCTCTGCTTGTTGCGGGGGGAGTGGCCTTTAAAGGTTCTTCCCAACCCAAATTATTCTATGATTCTATGAGACTGTCTTCTCTGCCTGGTTATGAACAACATCACCATGTCTAATTCAGGATTTAGGTTTAAACTAGCCTTGGCTTTACAAAGCAAGACTCCCACCATCTTGTTTCCAGCCCAGAGTTGCAGAACAGAGGATGTATCTCAGCTTCTGCAACATTTGCACGACATGGAAACACAAAAACCCACTGTGTAGCTGTCCTTGGTTCAGCAGGAGAGGGCTGGTGAGTTAAGCCCCATCACACAGTTCATGCTGAGGAGGGGGGAGTTTCCCTTCCTTTGTAGGACAGAACCAAAGCACAGTGGGCCCTGGCATTGTCTGGTGCTATGGTTCATAATGTTTTCAAATAAAACTATAAGCTGTGGGGGTGTATCCATACTCCTGTAGCTCCCAGTGTAAGGACCTGCCCACTTAATTGTGGAGTTCAGTATTGCACACACCAAGCGCATGCTTATTTTTATTGATGGTGGTTGCTCCTGAGTCCCCTTTGAATCATGTATTCATGATGTTGGTGTCCAGTGGGTGAAGCATAAGCCTTTATAATAGCACTATAAAAGCACTATGATTTGGAGTCTATGCACTATTCACCCAGCCCAGGTTTGAGGGTGTCCTAGTAAAAAGCCCAGCCTTACAGGTGTGGGACTGAATCCTGGTGTCAGGGAAACCTCTTGCCCTTAGCATTTTATGATTAATAATGTTATTCCAGGTCTGCAGGGAGCTACAGCTCCCCATGACCTTGTTCAGGTACTGTGTATCATGTTTAGGAATAGTACTCCACAATTCAGTGCTCCCACTGAAACCATGTGCCCCTCATTTTACCCCTCTCCTTCCTCCTGCAACGGTCCAGAGAGGAGAACTAGAGGCACAAAAGGTAAAGATCCTGGCTTGAGATAAGAATAATTTACTGGAAACAGCAATGAGATGAGAAAATGAATAGTGACAATACATGACATAGATGACAGAGAGTACAACAAATGAACGATTCATATGGAAAACCCCCCCCAACAATAGACCATATTCAACCATTCCCTCTGCCATGTTGCACTGACCCAGAAGGGACCCTTTCTCTCCAAAAGAGACCCCTTTTCCCCACCCCTTGCAAATGTGAGGTGGTGTAGAATAACTTCAGTGTCCTGGACATGCCTCGTCCTGGCTACTGCAAAAACTAACTCTGTCCTGGCCAGAACCAGGACCCTGTACAAATGTGGAACAAATAGGGCTTCTTTCTTATCATTCTCTTCATCTTCCCTGCCCCAAGTAAGTTTTGATTTAAGCAGGTAAAATTGCAGTCAGCTTCACTGGAGACAGTGGAGCTTCTCATCTGCTCAGAGGTGCTTAAAAGCTTTGTTAAGAACTTTCCTACTGTGGTTGTTTGTGGAGGGAGAGAGCTGCTTCCCACACCCCAGAAAACTTAATTTATGAGAGATAGCACCCAAAACCATGCTCTGCTATGTGAACCCATTGCAACTGTGTAATTTTGCCCAGCTTCACCTTTTTGTTTGTGTTTTAAGCATCTCTGTAATCAGCTGCCAGATCTGCAGGCAGAGGGAAGGCCCTGAGGCCAAAGCAGAGCTGTGTTAGATTCCCCTATGATTTTTAAAAAATTGACTCCAAAACGCACATAAATTGAATTGACATCCCAGACCTCACTACATCACATCTCACTTTTGGCTGAGTTACCAAGAGAACTTCTGCTGATGTTTTAGTAAGCCTGATTACTTTAGGAAGTTAAATCCCCCTCATGTATTTTGCTGATTTTATTCAAAGAGTTTTCCAAATAACTATTAGACCTGGACTTTCTCTAGCATGCACTGCAGTGGCCTTTGGTGTCATTGCAACCCCAGAACAGGATTACTGAGAGACATCAGCAGAGCACTCATGTGGCAAAAGGTGTGACAGTTTGGAAGGGGCCTGAGAGGGCAGAAGGAGCAGTGTGGAAGGAATAGTGCTGGAGCAGGTTCCACCTGACCAGGAGCTTTACCACTGGCTTTGCTGGGATCTGTCAGGCCAGGGGTAAAGCCCAGTCCCAGCTATGAAGCAGATGTGCAATCACCTCAGATATGCCTGTCATTTCATTCTATGCCACGTGTGGTTTCCATTGTGGGATTTTGTCACAACATCTGTCTGAATCAGTTGATTCATTTGAGTTTCTGTGCTCTAACCTAACATTTATCAATATGCAGCTCATGCAAAGTTCCTCATTGTTATTTCTCGGGGAAACAGTGTGGCACAAATTGGAAAAAATGTCTTCCCTCCCTGTGCTGTTTGATGTTGTACAGCTGTTCCAGAGTTTTCCCTTTTCTGTATGTTTTTGCCTTTGTGTGATTTGGTCTGTGAAGTGTCAGTATTATTTTATTTTGCTTTTCAATAAAACATTTTCACTTTTGCATTTCAGTCCTTGTGCATTTCTCATGAGTACCATCTTCCCATTATGTCTGCGAAATGCTGTTAAAGAAAGATGATTGTGTGTTGTCCAAGCATCGAGGTCATTTGGGGCTCCTCCTTGGAAGGGGACATTTTCATGGCTGTTTCATGCTGTGCCTGCAGAGGCACCTGAGCTCCCAGGGCCACCCAAGCAGAAACACAATGACACACACAGCATTCAAATGTCTCACAGCAGTGGACATGCACAAACAGAAAGTCTCTGATCTGAAAAGTGCTCACTTGGCAATCACAAGACAGAAAGATGGGAAGAAAACATGATCTATTTGCCTTAGAGATCAAATCAGAATCTTAGAAATCTGCCCAAGCCACAGAAATCAAACTCCCTCTCAGGATACTTTGCCCATCACCTTCTAGGTTCAGCGAGTTTCCTATTGTCTCATCCAAGTAACTTTCTTGCCTCTTTCCCACGTTTGCCTGCCAGCGGGTAAGTTGAGAGACAGCCCAGCACTTCCTGGCTGCTAGCAAAATGAGTACCTGTGACAGTCTATGGACTTGGGGTCTAACAGTATGGGATCTGTGACCATAACCCTTATAATCTGTTACGTCTTTGGGGTGCATTGGGGAGACACAGGTAAACCAGTAAAAATATGCACAGTCTTTTGTAAACATTTAGTAAAGATGAAAGGTTTTTTAGTGTAAAGCAGATAACCAAGAATATTGAATGCCCAAGCCCCTGCAGTGTTACTGCTGCCTGTCCCATCCCGTGCTGTGCTGTGCCACTGAGAGGGAAGATCTTACCTGCACACTCTGAAGTGTCTGCTTAGGATTTTTCATGAGCTGGGTAAACACTGCAAACTGAACATGCCCAGGTATCCTGGTTAGCGAAGTCTAAATGCATCCCATTCTCAGAAATCAAATACATAATTGGAAATTTGAGCAGTTTCCCTGGCAAAAAAAAGTCTCAAAAAAATGACTGTCAAAAAAAAAAAAGTCTCAGAAAGTGTCACAAATTCAAAATTGATGAAAGAAAACCAGCACTGTCACCTCAATCAAAACATTTCATTACAGCAGCATCAAAGTCATTCATGTTAATTGAACCTGGACTTTTTGAGCAGGCAGGTAGAATAGGTGACCTCCCAGGTGCTGCTCCTGCTTACATTTTGCAGTGGTTCTGTGATTCCAGTTTCAAAAAGAAAGACCTTTTTCACCAGCAAAAGAGCTTTTTCTTTCACAAAGTGTTGAAGCCTGGCTGTTTTCAAAATAGATTTCAGTCAGTTGTAAAAAAGTTTGAATGAGGTCTGGACTTAGTAAATTGGAGATTGCTGCCAATTCTTTATGCCTTTGAAATAGGGTGGTAAAAATGTGTCATGGCAGTAAGTGACAATTCTGACAGAACTGACTATCATCTACTTTTGGTTTCAATGAATCAGTGTTTTCCTCTGTGAGTTGGGGGTAAAAATTCCCCCAAACCTTGTATACAAGAAAACTCCCTCAAAATAATTTGATTTTAATTCCAGTATTTTGTTTACCAAACAGTGCTCTAATTTCTCCATTAGGATATTACTGTATCATCATTTTTCCTGTCTTGATCTCCAAGTAATCTAGTGACCATGAGTTTTACAGCTAGTCATACATATTTGAAAAGTATTGCTCTGCACAATATTAAAATAAGGTGCATCCAGATGCAACACAGTGCACTTTCTGCTGTGAGATAAGAGACAGCCAAGTGCTGGAAGAATAAGAGGCATTGCCATTGGCACTGCCAAGGAGCAGTATTTTTATTCATAAAAAAGACCAGTGTTCCACTGTCAGGGGGAAAGGAGTCTCCAGACTGAGGAATGAAGGCTTTAGCAGTGTGAAATGGAAGGGAAGCAGCAGGTAGCTCTTCTTCCCAGAATAGCTCTTTGCAAGGCATTTCTAGAGGCAGATTTTTCTCTCTGAATGTGCAAGAGCTCTTACCCTAATGCTCCTTGCCCTGCTTGAACAACCTGTTGTCATTGGGTCCCCTCTCGTCTCAGGTACCAGCGCTTAGTAAGTGTATGGGTTTTTAAAAGATTTTAGTTTTATTACTCAGCTTTTGTTAATTTGCTGAGAACCACAGCCCTATAATTCCCATCCTTTCCACTGCTCACCCATTGCCACGACACCTTCAATATGCTTTCTTCATCCCAAGCCACAGGTAGAAGTCCAAGGACATCCTTCAGGCTTGCTGCTTTTCAAAATTCATAATGAAAGAGATGCTGCTCTTGCCCGGCACCATTCCAGCTAAGCTTCTTGCTGAGCTTTGCAACTTGCAATTAATCCCAATAAATGCTTTGAAGGACAGTGTTTCCACACCCTACAATGCCTAGGGGAACTGGTGGAGGGGTTTAAGGCTGACATTTTTGCTTTCTAAATTTGGAGGTTTCCACTTAAAGATGAGAGAGCATGATGGGGGGAGGTGGGTCTTAGCCCCTGCAGTTTGAGCTGTGGCAGGATGACATAATTGCTTCACTTTGATCCCCTGATACAAAGGGCGCTCAAGCTGTGGGCAAGTGGTTCCCAAATAAGACCTGCCCTTTATCAAACACCTGCACTTCCCTGGGCAACAGTGATGCTGCGCAGGGCAGAAGTCCGAGTACGCTCATGGCATATTCTGGCTTCTCATTTACTGCTTCAGCCTTCTCGGAAACTCACTGCACAGCAAAAATGCTGCCAGCAGGAGTGTGGGCAAGTCGGAAGTCACAGGGCTCTGCCAGGTTTCCCTCTGTGGGAAGAGGGATCTATGCAAGTATGCCACCAAACAGCTTCCTTAGCTTTTCTCTCCCCATTCCCTTTTCCTTGTGCACCCCAATTCCTCTGCCCTTGTGCTCTTAGATACCACTGAAGCTGTGTTCGACTTCATCCAGAGGAGCCGCAGGATGATTGTGGTCCTGAGTCCTGATTACTTGACAGAGAAGAGCATCAGCCTCCTGGAGTTCAAGCTGGGCATCATGTGCCAGAACACCATAGCCACCAAGCTCATCGTGGTAGAGTACAGGCCTCTGCAGTGCACCCACCCCAGCATCCTCCAGCTGAAGGAATCTGTCTCCTTTGTCACCTGGAAGGGGGAGAAGTCCAAGCGCTCCGGCTCCCAGTTCTGGAAGGCGCTGCGGCTCGCCCTGCCCCTGCACAGCCTGAACGCCAGTGCTGGTTGGAATGAGAGCTGCTCCTCCCAGTCCGACATCAGTCTGGACCCCATCCAGAGGAGAAGGAGCCGGTTGAAAGGGCAGCCTGACCCACGGGGTGTCACACCAGTGACTCTCACTCATGCGGGGACAGCCTTGGCCTCTGAGTCAAAGGCCAAACACCGAGCCAAGCACTTCCTGACATGCCGGTGTTGTGCGACCTACTGCAATGGCAGCAGCAGACTCAAGCACAAGCAGCAGGCTGTGGCTGAGCCCAGGTGGGACAGTCATCTCTGCAACCCCGGCTCGGGCAGGGCCCCGGCACAGGGGCTTCAGGGCAGGGCTCGAGCCGAGCCCCCACCAGCACAGGCCCCCACGCTCGCCCTCTGCCATTACAGTGACCTGTCAAACAACAATGACTTCTACGTGCTCTAACCCATGGGCTGAAGCACTGTGGCCAGTGAAAGAAACTCACTGCAGCCTCAGACAGGATATCTTTACCATGTCACAGGCTGGCAGGGTGCCATTAAGTGTCAGTTCCATGCCTGCATGGAGGACTGCGGCAGTATCACTGCTGGTGACCTGAGCCGGGGACCTGCAGCTATGCACAGAGCAGCTGCTGGGGGCTTCCTGCCCGGGTGCTTCTCCTGAATTTAAATTGCCAAGTGGGGCTTAAAATGTGTTTCTCTGGCATTACTTTTCCCACACCGTGGGTGTGTTTGTGTCAGGGCTGCTGCTGGGGTTGGGTGCGGGAGGGCAGGTGCCCAGTGGGGCCCAGGAGGGAGGGAGCGGGGAGAAGGCGTCCTGCTGGCAGTAACCTCTGGAGAAAGGGGAGCAAGCCTGTATCTTGCAGAGGCTAAAACTTTGCTAGTGAGGGTAACGGGAGCCCCTGCCACTGCAGTTACCCACTGCAGTCTAAAAGAACTTGCTCAACAGTTTTAAGACAAGCCATTTCTCTCTAAATAAAATTGATTTCTTTAACCTGCTGTTGTAAAAAGTTCCATAGGAACTGGTAAATGCTGGAGCATTGTTCACCAGGTGGTGCTTGTGGATATGATTTGCCCAAGCTGCTGAGGTCCCCTCCTGGCCCCAGAGTGGCTCCTGGGCTTGGTCCCCATCCTGGCTTCACCATATGATGAATTTGTTCTGTCAGTTGAGTGGCCTTTCACGCAGCAGGAAAGAAAACCATTAAAAATCTAGGGAATTATGATTAAAAAAATTCTCTGAGTAGTCAGTGAGCTCAGGGATAGGAGCAAGACCTCAAACGCTCACAGAAAACCTCCAGCACTGAAGCTGACAGGTCAAAACTCTCTGGGGCTGTTATTTAATCAGTCCATTGAGCTGGCTGTCAGCAGTGTTTCCCACTCTTCTTCTGCAATGAAAACTTCATTTGTCTCATTTCACATTGTGTAAGGACTTCTCTCCCCACCGAGGAAGGGTGCTAATCCTGGGAGTCAGCTGCTCACCTTCAGCTGATGCCCTGGCATGCCAGACCTGGTAATACACTGCATTTGTTTTCTTTCCCTGAGACCAGAAAAATTCTCCTTCATCACTCTGGTCAGTCTTGTAATTGCCTGTCAGATTGAGAAGTAATTATTTTTATTCTGCCTTGACAATATGATCTGAGCCCTTGGGGTACAGGGCCTGGTGGCCCCCAGAACCTTATCAGATGGCCTCAGGTGAAATTGCTGGAGCTGTGAGGAAGGAGGGGGCTGTGTCTTACCCACTTTAATTGTGCTGAAGTCCAGTTATAATTCACACATCACTTTCCTTCCCTCAGTAGACCCTCTTCCTCAGTATTGCCCTGACTTTTTTGATCCTTTCCTACTGAGATCAAGCCCAGCTGACAGCTGTCCTGTTACAAGTCTCTGTGAGCTGAATCCTAACAGCCTGCTGCAACAGACTGAAAAATAGAAACCAAAAAACCTGGTGCTGAGTCAATCTAAATAAAACAAGGGCAATAAACCCCTACCAGCTCACACGAGTTAAAAATTCAGACTCTAGACAAGTTTCCAGGTGTGAATTTCTCTCTAACTTCCATCAGACACATTGTAAATTGCTCAGAAAGCTTTGTCCATATGTGGCTATTCTCAGTGATCAGTGGAGGAGCAGGAATGAGATATTTGGAAAGCAAGCTGATACATTGCTGGATGCTTTGTAAGATGTAATCAAAATACCATGCAATGGTTAAATGATTCCAATTGCTTACTCTTAGATGTGGGATGGTACTGTCAGTGAGTCTGGTAGTGCTGAAAAGTGCAGCTACAAAATATAAATAATTTGTAATCAATCAGCCTCCAGAGTCAACATATTTATTATTTGTTGGTATTTAAATAGCTTTTATTTACAGACTTTGCCCTTATTTGAGTGTGGTATTGTCTCGGTTGACTACAATGAGGCAAAGACAGAGGAAACAACAGCTAGAGCTTCTCACAGATGTACAAAATGGCCAAATGCAGCCTTTTGGGGCAAACTGTCATCTCTTCATGAAAGAACAAATGCAAACTAGTAATGACCATTGCTTTTCCTGATGCTTCAACAGAGCTAGTGCAATTTTACCACTCCTCTTGTGACCCATCAAATGGACCCAGGGTCTTGATTGCTCACATAACAAATACTGAGACATGGTGGATTCCAGTGGGGGTGCGGAGACTCTGCCCCCCAAGGCCAAGGTCCCACTGAACAAAGGCATATCACATTGGAGGGATGCCTGAGCAAGGACATGGGGAAGAAACCCTAGAACAAATTTCCATTGTCTTTGTCTCTCACACTAAGGAAGTTGTTAGAAATAGCCTAAGTCCCACCTTGATGTCCTGCTTTAGGAGCAGAACAAACTCTTTGCAGAGTTGAATTCTGCTTTCTGAAAATCTGTTAAATTCTGTCCATGTCCCATCTGACACTGACTGGTTCAGATGGACTGTAGTCACTGCCTCTCTTCTCTGGTACACGCGCGTTTGCCAGTTGTATACAAAAGTGTTATAATTTCCAAAGTTAAAAGGCAGCACAATATTACAAACCCCTTCACCCCACATGGTTCTCTCAAAAGATCAGTTCAGCAGGAGCAGAGTTAGTATACATACAGAATTTCTACTATATCCTAATATAAAAACATTCATACGATGTTGAATATCCTACCTATGGCATGCAATGGTAGAAGGCTACCAGGTCATGATGTACAGAGCCGTTTGTACAATATTTCCACTGCTACCTAGACGTTTTTAAAATGTGGAAGGCTGGTGCTGTCATGAAGACACTGAACACGGGTAACTAAACAGCTGGGGAACAAAGGCAAGTCACTTAGTCCATCTCAACATCAACCTGCCTTCAGCTTAGTGATTTCTAAAGTCTGGTACCTAGGACGTCTCTCCCTAGCAAGTGCCACTGGACATGCCAATCATGGGCTGCTCCTCACATTTGAAATGCTGCATGAATCACTAACCTGCAAAAACTAAAAGAAACTCTCTTTCTAACATCAAACTGATTTTTATTCTCATCTGTTACACTAGATGCTGATCTCAAAGCATCTGATCTAAGTGTATTTATAACAGACGTTTCCCCAAACAATGACAAGATTGTGAAGGAACCAACAGATGGCAGAAATAGGAAAAAATACCTCAAACCTTTAATCCTTGCTCCACATTTGTATTTTTTCTTTCATGGATGATTCACCACCAATATCTGTGAAGGGCAGCACCACGTCTAGGAAGGTGTTTGCCCTGTGTGACACACCCAGCCTATGAGCATAACCCAGAGCCATGTCAAGCAGGGAAGGGCAGACCATGTGAGGATGCATTGTGGGGTATAGGTGCTTCCTGCTCATCACCCAGGCATTTGGCAGCACCTGGCATCCAGAAAAATGTGGTGCTCTGGAAATGCACAAGTTAAAACACAATGGACCAAGCAGGAGACTGTGAAACACGACTGACCCTGCAGCTGCCTGACCAAATTCATGTGAAAGAAATGGCAGGGTTTGGCTGTTGTTCACATGGGTTTTCACACTGGATACCATCACTGGTCATGCGGGGGAAAGGCTGTGGCTCTAAAACGACATCATAAATGCACCACACAGGCTCCTTTTGCAAAGATATTAATGACACATAGAGATGCTGCAGAATGGTTTACAGAGAATATGACTTGAATTCTTCATAGTACCAGACACAGTAATGGCCAGACATCAGGGGACACAACATTTTCACTGATATGCCTGTAATCAGGCTGATGATTTGTACTTTACTAAAATGTATCTGCCACAAAATCCTTTGGCTTGAAACATCAAAGAGTTTTCCAACTCATCAGTATCTGTTCAAGTGAATAACCAGCCTCACCCTTAATATCATGACTGATTGTTGTGTAACCTGGGTTTTGCATCCAGATGGAGTGGTGGTTCTACTCCTCTGCTGCAGCAAAGAGACTTTTCAGGTATTTTTCTGACTGTGGGAGTATTTACACACTATTGCCAAATCATCTGACAATCCATTGTCCATGAAAAGATTGTTTTCCAAAAGGTTTTCTTCTTTTTCTTTGCTGTTAATAATTTTCAGACCATAGGTGGCAGAGTGTCTCTCTTGTTGCCTGGGCTGCACAAAGAGGTGAAGTCCCTGACCTGCAGTTATTCACTGCTTCCTGCTGACCCTCTTCTTCATCCCACTGCATCCCAGTGGGAAACCAGACTTCATTGCTTGTCACCTCTAACACCTTTCCCAAGGAGGTGCTATGGCTGAGGTATCTCCTGGCATTCCACTGGCATGATCTTAGATGAATTTTTTTGTTGCAGTGCTTGCTTGGGGCCAGTTCATCAGGCAAGGCAGATCACGTTGCATGCTTGGTGAAGCGGGAAATAGCGATGACAGACAATCCTTTTTCCATCTGCTGTGGTTATTAGCAAATGATGTTTTATTTATCTCCAGATCAGCCATGAAGACACTGAGGCACTGACTCCCATCAGAACCTTGTTCAATAATGAGCCCTTACCTTCTGAGTTCTATAGGTTAATGGATGAAGAACCAAAACCCTGCTATTAATGTGTGTAGGGTGATGCTTCCAAAAGAGTACCACATCTATGTACCCACAGTTACCAGCCAAGCTGGAAGTTCTATTGATTGGAAAAGGTCATTTGGGAATATCTGATCTCACTGAGCCATTTTCTCTGGTTACTACTGATTACAGTGACACCTTGAAATTCCATGTGTGGGCAGTTCCATATTGACCAGTCTGGGAATGAGCCTGCAGTGAGCTATACAGATTCACAAATACCTTGAGTTTTCCATTCACAGCAAATCCCATTTCTTCAGTTTTATTTTTTTTTCTCCTCTCCTGTCCTCAAGCATAACAAAATCAGCACAGGATGACATCAAAATTTTCCATGAAAATGGAAATTGTGTGATTCCCAGTTAAAATTATATTTTCTTTAACATAAACATGTTTTGAAAAGTTTTTAAACAAAGCTCAAAATGTGCTATACTGAGAGTGTCAAAATCAGTCTGGTATTTCACTTCTGTTTTGCTTACAGCATGCTTTGTTAAGACTAGTGCCTTTTAAAACATTTCAACTTAAATGAAAACAGCATTTTCCTTTGGAAAGCAGCTTTCATTATAAACACATCAGATCTGTATTGGTTATCAAAATTACCCTTTTCTGCATATTGGCCCAGCACTCTCAATTTTCAGTATTTGCAGTTTCCCAGTCTGCTAAGATTTATTAAAGATTTAGGTCAGTGATGCCATGAGCTTCCTAACCAGCCCTCTAGCAATTGAAAAGCCTCAAACTGTATTCCTACAACTTGCTGGAAAAAAATCAACATGTTTGCATATCAGATTGTATCAGCTCTTCAAGTCACACTCATGTTTGTGTATGAGGTCCAAGAAATTGGCTGTTGATAATACCTCACAAACTCTCTCCTCTGTACACTGCCAGCACAAATGGGGATGTCTCCGCAGACAGCAATCCATGCCTTCTGCTTTGCTCTGACTCTTTCCCTGCACACTGTTGCCAGTGAAAGAAAATTCTGCTCCATTCATGCTTACATTTTAGTTGCATGCTCCTTTCTGGAGGCAAGCAAAAGTAACATCTATAATTTTGTTTCACATTTCTGTCTCGAAAGCATCTGCTCCATTTGGGGATGCAGGAGAGAGCAGCTGCTGGCTCCCATTCAGTATCAGCCTCCCTGGCGCATGTTCATTTACATGCATTTAACATCAGACAGCCTTTCAAACTCACTATCCCTTTCAGATCTGCATACATGAAAAAGTCACCCCAAAGCAGCCAACAAATATCTGGCATTTCCTGCTGATACCCACATCTGTTTTGGCTGGTTTCATCGACTCCAACAGCCCAATACTGTTAGAGTTCCGTCTGACCCAAACAGTAGTTTTTGCTCATTTGGCACCAAATCTGGACCTGAATGAAGAAAAATGAGGGTACCTGGGCTATGTTAACACGTAGCTACTACCCAGCATGTCAGATAACCACCAGACCCCTTACTTGGCTGCTCTGTTATTGCTGAGTCCTGGTTTTCTGCCAGGCTGGCTTTGTGCTCCTTTTTCTCTTCAGGTCTTCAAGGCTAGAGTTTAATAAATGCCCGTAGTGTCAGGAGGATCCATTCATAACACTGATTGAAAGTATTTATTATTGCTTCTTTTGGGGTTTAGGGAAGAAGACTTAAGTAACTGGGCTGTTACCCTTTTCCCTGGGGACACTTTGCACTTCTGTTTCTTTTTATTGTTATCAGTGAGCCAGACCTCTCCCACATGCCTCCTCTCACTCCTGCCAAGCTCCTACACACAGACATAATTGGGATGATGCCCAGAGCTCACTCCAAACTTAATGCTTTCCTCAGTCCAGCTCAACTGCTTGCAATTCCTCGTACATGAATTTTATGCCAAGGGGGGACCCAAGGTCACCACTTTGTAAACTAAATCAAGATGATTTAGCTTCCCACCCTCATTTCTAATTTAGGTACCCCTCTGTCTTGCCTGTCTTAATCTGAAGCTTCCTGATAACCATTGCTGTGCACACACGAGCAGCATCCAAATATTTCCTGCTGCTCTGCACACCAGTCTGACTATTAGAGGAAGACAAGACTTAGCAGGTGTCTGGGACTCACCATATGGCTGTACTCCATCCCAACCTGCTTGCTTGTTTTCTCTCACTTATTCCTCTCCGAAGTACAACAGCTTATCTCCTGTCCTTACACCCCTCAGCTACATCAGTATCCAGGAAATTCAGTCTCCAGCATATTCTTCCTCTCCATCCTCCATGGGTAAGGAAGTGTGTGCCAGGCACTACACCGATGTCAGGGGACCCTTTCTCTAAATGGGCTCTACTCTTATTTTGTGCAATCCCAGCTGTCTGACAGAAGACTTCCCCAAGGTACGCTAAGTTTGTTCAGTTTGGCTCTGCTTCCACTGCAGAGATCAACACAACAGATGCATTGGAGCACTGACTTCATCAGCAAGCCTGGTCCAAGTCTGTGTGTAGATGTCTGTCTGCCAGTTACCAGCAAAATGCTGGAGCATCCAGATCGCAGCAGCCTGCAGGGTGTCACCTCGGTCACCGGCTGTGTCAGCTGGATGAGTGGCTTATATTCAGTCTCCAGTATGTGATCTTATGAAAGGATACAGAAAAGGGGAAGATGTGGCACAGAAAGTAGATCACATCATTCCAATTAAAAAAATTTATTCATCCTGGTATTTTCAGTTGGACTTTTATACTTTTATTTATGATAGGGTTATTTTCTTCTTTCTTTTTTTCTCTTATTATTTTTTTTTTTTTTTGAAATGCAGTAGTTGGCAGGCAAATAGCAGCTCTCCATTATACTACTACAAAGTGAAACCGTCACAACTCATTTCACAGACTAAAGGCAACATTTATTATTCTCTGTTTAGCCAATGCTTCTACAGAAACGCTGGAAGAAGGAGACAATTGTCCAAAAGCAAGCTCTAGGGATATTGTTGAGAATTCCTGGCTGCCTGGCTGATACTTTAGCAGCATTCCTCATTGTCACCTTTATCACTCAATTGGACTTACTACTGCATTATTTGATTTTTGTTGCTTTCCTCTCAGGTTGGCATTTGGCTTTTTTTTTCAAAATACCACGTGCTGCAACCTCCCTGCTTTATAACTAGGGAAATTTTGAAGTTCTTGCTACCTCTCATTCCTGGCTGCAAAAGCAGAGCAGACTGGATTAATATTAAATTAGTTACACTAATATTGTCCTTCATTTTTGAAAGACAGAAAGCACCAAATAATTAGGAACATTGCTAGCAGGTGGCAGAGAAAATCTTTGCAAGAAGTCCCACCTGCAACAACTCCTTTACTGCCTCAAGCAACTCCCTTCAGGTCACCTCATTAAATAATCAGTCAACATTTATTAATCACATCAGCTGTGTCTGATGAATACAGCTAGACAAGGAAACCCTCGCAGAAATGACCAAGAAGTGGGGTTGGTTTGAGATATATTACCAGAAGGTCACCAAAGATCACTTTGCCTATGGATCACTGTGGTAAAGTATGACTGATTATCTCTCTTAAGAAAAGCTTCTGAAAGGTGGATATCTGAGTGTTTCCAGATACCTTAGTCTTGGTAATTGCTCCTGGTTACATGCAGACTTCATAGCAGAGAGAGAAGTTTTTGCATCCATTAAGTTCAGTTTGTTTAGTTGAAATGTAACTTCTGTGTTGTCTCTGTGTAAAAACTGAAGGAAAATGTGCTGGTGTTTCCCTGCAAGTTTCAGAACAAGCCTCTTTGAGTTTTGGGATCCAGATTCCCTGGAACTGCATAGCGGGCTAGACAAGATTGCTCTCTTGTGAATCCTTGTGTCCTATTGCATGTAAAGTGGATGTTTTAACTAGTGAGCTGACTAGTCTTCAGTATTCTTTCTCTCTCTACATGTTTTTGTGAAGTTAACTGTATTTATGATGTTCCCCATCACTAGCAGTTTTAATGCACAGGCTTTTCTGGAAAATCCCAATTTGGATAAATCCAGATAATTTTTTTTTCCCCCCTTGATCCCCTCCCGACTTTTTACATCTCCTTCTTGCCTGACCTGTTTGGTTTTGAAGAGATGCACACAGAATCTTGCTAAAGCCTGGCGCTGTATTCCTGACTTGCTCTGCACAGAATTAGTCAGAAAATCTGTAATTCTAAATACATGGAATCCATACCAGTGTGCATCTTCCCCACTGCCATCAGCCATAGCCAGTACAGGCTGTTTGACACATTACCAGTGTATCACACTGTCCTGAAGGGCCTCTGGGGTGGGCGGAATGTGAGTAGGTTATTTTGTCCTGTTCTGCATTTTCAGGGGTGTTTGGTCTCCTAGTGTATGGATTAATATATGAGAGTGAAGGGTATATATTTTTTTTTTCCTCTTGTAGCTGGAATCTTCTAGCAACTGTGTTCCTCTGTTAACCCTTGCTATGTTTGCTATAATCTATAGAGGTTAGTGTTGTTTTCTACAGATGGTGTCAGACAGACCCCTTCAGGTGCATAATAAAAGACAAGTTATGCCCCCAGGGAATACAACCAGCAGTTCCCTCTGCACAAACACACCAGAAAGGTCAGGAGTTGCCTGGGGGAGGCCCCTCAGATAGGATGGCAGCTCAGGGCTTGCCTGGGGATTATTCTGCTCAAACCACTTGTGCTGGCATCCACCTCTCGTGGACACTGGGTTCATTGATATTTCTGCCACAGGACAGCATGCCTTGCCACTCCGATCAGGCAGTTCCCTGGGGACATCTTGCTTGCTCTGGACACTCCTGGGTGGAGGCGTCAGCTCCGGCCGCATTATCGTGCGCATCAGGAGTGCTGTGATATTTGCTGTGTGCTCCCAATGGGAGCTCAGCTACCTCCCCCCCACCTCCTTCACACACAGATACACACACTTCATGCTGTCCAGTGTGTTTCAAGAGAGCAGAAAGTAGTTGCTAAAAATATTTATGCAGAAATTATTTATGGCCTGGCCTACATCAACTCTGTGGCATCCGTTACACAACGTGGCACAAAGGCATCCTTATCTAGAGGAGCACACAGCCAGTTTTGCAGCCCTCTAGTCACCAAGAAGCAATTCTAGTGGCTTTTCAATCAAATCTGGAACTTGAGGCCTGGATGTTCAATTTAGATGTCAAGTCTTGTCAAGCAGGCTCTGCCAAGCTATTTCTCATGCCTCCCAGTTTGAAGGGGACTCTGGTAGAGGGGATTAGAAAATGCTGCACGATTCCAAAGACTGGCAGCTTTTACTCAAGAAGCTGGAGGTAGCAAAGCAGGTCTCTTTAGGTGGAATTTGGTTCAAGGTTAGAATTATTCTCTCTCTCTAGTGGCTGTAGAAAACAACTCAATAGCCTATAGAAGGGGAAGGAGACATACCCCTTGGCTGATGCTGGGCACATAAATTGGGTCTAGTTCACAAATGCACTCTACTGCTAGAGCAAGTATGTGGCTGACGTGGCATTTGGTTAAAACCCTAATAAAGGTAAGGGGAGTTTATAAATCCCTTAATTTAAAAAAAAAAAAAAAACAGTCAGAATTCAGAGCAAGGGAGATCCAGCCTTTTGTCCTGTTCTATCTCCACCTTGATATAGCTTTTTTGACTACATTTATGATCTACAATGGCCTCATGGGTGCTGATCTTTAAAGGTCTATAGTAAAATTCTCAGCCTTTGTTATGGTGGGAATGTGAGACGTGAGCTTGTGCAGGTAAGAAAGCAGATGCTGTCGATATGATGAAAGTGGTGGGATGCAAATGTACCAGAGGAATGACAGGAATATCAGCACTTCTCTGCCCAGCTGCTTAGTACCAGTGCCATGAGTTGGAAGTGATTACAGCTTAATTCCTCAGTTAAGTTATGAGGGGAAAAAGAATTGAAAGCCAGGATCTCAAATTAGGATCACACACATTGGTTCCCTCTCCTCCATGAGGTCACTAGCCTTCTGGAGGAATTCAGGTTGATTGACACGCTTATTTTCATCAAACCCCTGGTGGCAGGTCCTTACTGTTTTATTATACCTTCGATACTAATGATGGGATACTCTGTAACCATTCACACGTCCTGGATCTTGGAAAGGCTAATCCCCAGAGCCCCTCTTTGCCCACTTTTTAAGATAAGTATTTTGCTTGTCCTTTTACATTCCTTTGAGACGTCTGCTGTCATCTTTGCCTCCTTGAATGCAATCGCTGATGGTTTAGAGGTTTAATTAAGCTAATTCTTTCTATAAGCACTCTAGGGGGAATTTCAGCAGCCCTTGCCAGCCTGAATACATGGAGTTTTTTGAAGTCTGAATATTTCTTGAAATCATTATTTCACTATGCTCCTTCAGAGTAACCTATTCCATTAATACAATTAGCCCTGTTAGAATTTACTTGTTTGTGAAAAATAGAACAGGATTAATTTTGAGTCCTTCAGCTTTAACAAGCTTTTTTCATCTGTTTTCTCTTTTTCCCCCACAAAGCTGTAAGTCAGTACCATCTTTTGTCACAGCCTATTCCTCTTTCCCTTGCACCTCCAACTCCCTTCTTTTGGATGACCAGGCCAAAGTGTTGCCATCTCAGGACTCTCATTAAAAAAAGGGACTCAGAGAATCAGGTGGGTTGTACATGCTGATAACACCTGTTACTCTTGGGAAAACCTTCACGGGACTGCAAGACTTTGTTTGCAGCACTTGGGTAGAGGTGGACAGCTCTGAATAGAGTTTGTGCCTTCTTAAGCATTTACTTATTTTAGTGTTGTTAGATCTGCCTTGAGTAGATTTCAGCAGTCTGAGTAGACTTGTCTCTGTGTGTTACCTGGGCTCCCCAGGCTGAGGGGAATGGCATCCTTGGAGCTCTCCCCAAGGAACCTCAGTGCTGGCTCAGCTGTGTCCAAGTCTACCCAGCAGCTCTGCAGAGCTGGAACTGCCCAGCAGTACCCATGTTTTTGCCACAAAGGACATATGTCTACATGAAATGGGCACGAAACTGGCTCACTTAGGTACAAATATGGGAACTCAGAGGAGAAATACTTCTGATTAACTGATGCTGTTGCTTCCTGGCATTTCTGAGCTGGTCTGCAGGATGGCTGTCAGCTGTCACTCTTCAGAAAAGAGCTACACTTCTTTTTTTCCTGATGCTTTTTCTACCTCTTGGAGTTGTCAAGAGGAGCTAAGAACTATGATCCATGAAAATCAAGTGATTCCATTCTAGTTTTACAGGTCTGAATCTGTTCTGAGCTACTAAGATCAGTAGCAAACGAACATAGAATAAAAAACTCTGTGCAAGAGACTATCAAACATCTACTGCTGTGGTTTTCCTTCCTCTGAAGCACTTGGTTATTATCATAAGTGAGATCTTGAACACTTGATTACGGAGTAGCCACATCTATGTCTCTAAAGGGCCAAAAACCAGGAAGAAGTTTTTAAAACCCTCAAAAATCATTGTTTTAGCCTATCAGCATTTTCCAGCTGATTTGATTTGGAAGGACCATCTGCATTAGTGTTTAGTCTCCTCTGGGATGGTAAACCCAAGCATGGGTAGACATCTGCATGTGCTGTAGATGCCTGTGAATGCAGGTAAAGAGTTTGCCCACATGAGAGCAGCCCATGTCTTACAGATACCTTTTGGGTGTGCTTAACCTGGTTTTAAAACTAACCTGTAAGAGCAGGAAGCTGCTTGAAGGTATCTCGCCTCTCTGCAGGCCATCTGGTGGCTGCTGAGGGAAGGAGCTCTCAGACGGGAACACTGAATTTATAAAAAGAGCCAATCTTTTGTGATACAGGCATTGCAGGTAATAGTTGTCCTTGGAGCAATAAGAATCACCTAAGACCGCTCTTAATCTTCTAAAGGTGTGAATCAAGCCACCAATGCCATGGCAGAGCCCAGCATAGACATGGGTTAGCAGAGTTTGGGCAGCCGTGGCCTAGAAAAGCCCAACAGAAAACCACTTGTGAAACTGACTTTGGTACAGAAAAACACAGAAAAGGAGTATGCTGAAAAACCACAGATGCTAATGTGAAGCTCTGGGTATCCTGTATGGGTGTGGAGCTGACAGACAGACAGTGGTTTCAAACATGATTAAAGACTTTGGGTGAATCTTTCCCAGTTTCTTATAAGTCCTCCAATAGGTCCAAGTCATTTAACAACCCAAGCCTAATGGTTTTCCTCTGCCAACAGTATCCCAGCTGATGATACAGCTTTGCAGAAATCCTCTTTAAGATTGCATTCTTAGGCATAACTGTAGGTATTGTCAGAGTCTAATGAAATATGTCTAGAAATCAGTGACTGAGAAAGTCATCCAATGCAGCTTCTCTTTCATTCACAAATTAGCTGGGATAAACTTTGTCTTGTTCTTGTTGTGGTTTGTGTGTTGGGCTTTTTTCCTCACTCTAGCCAGTGGTGTGAGAGAATGGCTTCCAACCTGTCTGAAATATTCCTGTTAATAGGCCTTTGCATAAAAGCTCAAGGCTATTTCAGGGCTTAAATTTTCTGTTAAAATTCATTTATGGTCCCCAGGCTTTTTTTTGTTGAGTGAACATTAAAACAAAAAATGTCTCTTGTCTGAGTGTTTGAGCAAACACTAATATCAAAACATCTAGACTGAATTTGAGTTTCTGTAGAGTAGTTTATATATGAATACATGGGAAAAGTATTTTTCAAACACATGATAAAAATCCTATTTTCTGGTCACAAAAACTGGCTGAATGAGAGTTTCCCAATGGAAGTTTGATTTTCTTTAATTTCTTTGATACTAAGGAATTTAACTCTATTTGCATTCTTGGATTATTGTGGGTTGTAGCAAAAGTTTCTCAAATTTATCAAAAAAATTTACTATTTATTTTTTAGTTTAAAGGAAAAGTTTTCTCTACAGTGTTTTCCAAGTGTTTGCTTTCCATATAGCACATCAATTGCAAAAATCTAGATACCCGTTCTAATCCCTCTCTTCCCTTGCTATTCTTTAAACAAAGATCAGTGTTGTTATTTTCCAAAAAAGAGCTCTTTTAATAGTCACACAGACCATATCTTACAAAGTCTATGGCCTCACAGATCACAAAATATGAGCTCATGTTCTGATGAAACGTCAATTGTTTGCCAAGTGTTTGTAGACAACATGGCTTTGGAAAGGAATTTGGAGCAACTATTTTTGCTTCCATTATTCATCTATTCCTTTTCCCCCCAAAATAGTCTCTTTACAGTTCCAAGGCATGTGCAGACTAGAAATAGCATCAGCCCTTGGGGATTTTCCTTTACCAATCCCTTGGACATTCGTTTCCCAATTTAGGGTGTCTGTTTTCAACTTTTCAGAATAGCACCTCTTTCCCTTGCTCCATCCTGCATGGGCAGCAGGGCCAGGCTGCCTGGGGGAGAGACATTCTCAATTGGGCCAAAGAAAGTCAGAACAACCCCACTGCTTGTCTCCCATCCAGCAGATGTAGCCAGATCTGAATTTTATTGATGGGAACAGATGGTGTAAAATTTCCTGGTTTATCCTTAATTGTCACTAGAGGGCAAAGCAGGTCTCCATAAACCAAACCTGCAACCCACAAGGGAGGCTCCCTGGTTCTTGCCTTTCTCTCATGTGGCTCTGGTGTGGTTCTGTCTGCAGGGACAGAGCTGCACAGTCCCAGCCTGAGTGCTGACTCACCTGGTTTGGGACATAATCAAGTTTGCCCAGAGACTGTGATTCTCGTGTGTTTCTGGTTTTGGACACAGTGCTGGCATCTATGATATTGTTTTGCTTATATAAAAGCATCTTTCAAGGTCAAGGTCCTTGTGGTGCAGCATTCATCCAGTCATGCATCTTGCTTCTAGGAGATGCCAAGGGTAAAATACATTGAGCTGTTTTCCCTAGAATGTTCTCCCAGCCAACTGTGGCTTAGATAATTCAGGATGCAGAGCTCAGACCTTTGTAGATAACAATCTTTAATTTCTGATTACTTTTTCATCCCAGTAGCCCTTGCACATTTACCGAGCTCTTACACTGAAATCCTGAAGTTTACTTGGCATTGTGTGAAAAAAAACCACCTCCTTTGGTCTCTCTTGAATATGCTGCCTGATTGCTCCACACCATGTGTCCCCCCATGCTGATATCAGAAGCAGCAAGCTGCAGCCCCCTTTTCATCCTCAGCAAGCCCATTCTGAGTTAAAGTAGCTGTGCCATGTTGTCACCTACTTTTTCTCTTCTGGGGTCAGAATTCCTAATGTATGCAGTGGTTTGGACATTGATTAAGTCATTCACCTTGCATGGCAGATCAGAAACCACCTCTGGAAGTCTGTGTGAAACTAACCAGGGGAAATTTGACTTGGAGAGCATAGGAAGACCCTGGGAGTGCAAAACCTAGAGATGACAACTCCAGGGCAACCGAACACTTTTCTTGGCATGGCTGCAGTCTCAACATGTGAAAACTCACCTAAGCCAGGATAACAGGAGATGCCAATGAAGCCCTACGCATCTCATGTGTAGGAGAAAACCTTTTGACATCATTTCAAAAGTAAGCTGTTTTCATGTTGGTGTGCACTAAAAGGCCTTTGGAGAGTGTTTATGCAGCAAGAAGCCCTCACTCCTTAAACATGAGACTTGTGCTCATGATTCTCAGCTTCTTCTTGATTCTCAGCACCTTGGTGAATATTAAGGCTTCTGAATTAAAAGCAGATATGCTTTGGTGTTTCAGAAATAAACGTTGGGCTTCAGGATCTGCTGCCTAGAACATACTTCAATCCAAAGTGTTCCAAATTTGGATGAAACACTCAAAAACACCTTCCAGTGTTCTCATAGACCTGAATTTCCATTTTTCAACCAATTTGGCTGGAAGTTTTTGAACACCAAGATTGAAATCAATGTCTGCAGTCGGTCTCCTTCACACCATGCTCTGCCAGTTACTAAGTCTTTCTCATGGGGAGAGAGGAGGTTGCTGTGGGCCAGCCTACACAGCAGGGACAGTTGGGCTGATGGCACCTGGTGCACAGAGGAGGATTGAGCCTCACGTGGAAAAGGCCAGCCCTGAGCTGACAAGGGATTCCATATGAGCAGCAGGGTTTCCCTTTGCAGAGTGCCAGCCTGTTTTTTGCTGTGCTGGAAAGGCTTTTCAGTCCATAGATGTGATGGCAAGCTCATAAACAACACCTCAGGTGAGTCAGAGTTCCTAATCCTGAGCCAAAATTAACAAAGCCTATGCTCAGGCCTGGCGGCTGAGAAATGGTAAATGTTTTTTGAGTTGTGGGGATGTCTTATATTGAACCATTCAGCTGAGATATTCTATTACCCTGAAATGAGCAGAGCGGATGTAATTGTCAGGGAGGTCTATGACAATCCAAAGGAGGTTGGAAAGGCCTAGACTTTCCAGTCAACAGGATCCCAGATGTGCACCAGTGGGCACCCAGCTCCAGTAGGTACTTTCAGCAGAGGCTGGTGAACCAGCTGAGAGTAGCACATGTCATGCAGAGTTGGGGCCAGAGCGTGCAGAAGCTGCTGAGCTGCTGGCTGGAGCTGCTGTGCTTTTGGGAGAGACCAATTCTCCCAGCTCACACTGAGAGTCCCATGAAAGTCGATGGGCAGATATCTTTTATTTTGATGTATCAATGTTTTATATTACTGTAGGAAGGACAAGGATCTAAGATTTGGGGGTTTTTCACTTTTGCCATTTAAAGTGAGGTAGCTGAATGCCGAGGCTGGATTTTTGTTTGCAAAGCAGCTACAGCTCACACTGAGCACAGGGATGATTGTAAGTTCTCATCAATTCTGGAAAATGGGCCATTAAATAGGTCATTAAGTATAGCATTAGCTGCCTCATTTCAGCCACCCAGGCTGAAGAAATTTGGCTGTTGCAAGGCAAATATAGTCTCAGATTAGCGTTGAGTGCAGGCTGGCTGGCCATGCTGTTGTCTCTACTGCACCACAACAGCACAGGCATTGTGGGCGCTTCAGACATGTGCCATGAAGTCCGCACTGGCATTTAATAATCCTCTTCCTTACTGGAAACTAAACTTTTCCTGGAACTATGTTTCCAGAACACAGAGGAGATCCACAACCCCACAGGACCTCTGAAAGTGGCAATCAGAGTTTTACACTCTTGGGTCGTTGACCCATGCCTAGTTCAGGTTGGAAGGTCATTCAAACAGTGGCTCTTGGTATCCTGCTGTGAAATGTGCTGACTTTTATCCCTTTAGGAACCTGTTTGTCCACAGGAGAAGGCCCCTGTGAGGTACCCCATGTAAGTGGTCTTCTCCGAGCACAGGGATAGCTGCACCACCCCAGTCCAAAGGTCCAGATATCCCAGCATGCTGTATCTACCTGTGACCAAAGCAATCCATGGGAAAACATGTAAGAGCTTGGCAAGGACACATGACTCTCCCAAATGCAACTATTTGCTCTTTAGGAAGAGTCAGAGCCAGAAGGACTTTCTCTGTCTTTAGCAACTCTATACATTCTATTTCAGGAAGTTTCTCTGTCCTTACTCTCACATAGATCTGTGGCATTCGCAGCATCCTTAGACAGGAACAAATCAATCCGAGAATTGAACTGCAGACAATAGACATGAAGAACAGTTGGGAGCAGCACAAGAATGCAAGCCAGCTTTCCTCTGGCTCAATTCCTCCTTGATGTGGCTGTAAGGAGGCCTTTTCCCAACATGCTGAGTCTTTGCCACAGCTTTGGATTTGATGAACCAAATTTGTGAAGAATCAGGAACATACAGAAAAAAAACATTAGTGAGGTATTTAGCATGAATGTGAGCAAAATAAGCTAAATTTTGGACTATGGGATGACCCCACCCAAATCTGCATGTGTTCTATAGGTCCCGGAAACAAACCTGAAGGCTCAAATAGAATCATTGTGCTACAGTGAGCTCTCTTTTTAGAAACATTTAATGATAAATGTTTAAACAGCTGCCCTCATAGGATTCAGGGAAAGAGAGCAATAAGGCATTGTCTTGTATTAAAGCCACAACTGGACTTTGGCCAGAGCTGAGGAATTTGTAGGTGACATGAGTACATTTTTCATGCATTTTGCTGAATCCCCTGCATGGCGTAACTTTCTCTGTGGGAGATTTAGCCAAACAGTCTGAAGAAAAGAAAGAAATGTGGACAAACCAGCTTCTGTGATTTATTGCCTCAAAGCCATTCAGTAGAGATTGTCCCAGCTGGTCATAAGCTACTTATTTCCTACTTCAGTGGAGGGGAAGAAGGATACTGGATGCACATTTTGCGCAGATAGAGATCTCTATTCTATAATTTATCTCACACACTTAGGACAAATGAATAGTTGCGTTGATCTTATCTCACGCTTAATTTCTCATTTATTTATTTTTTTATTTTCTCAGTCCACTTGCCTCCCCTCCCCTTTTTTTTCCCTCACTCCCTTCAAGATGGGAAGTTTTTAACATTAGCTTTATGTGTCACTGGAGAGTTGATAAACCACATAAATTGACAATTTTAGTAACCAAAATGCCTCATCTGCTATGATCCCAGAGAATATAAATACTTGAGGACTACTAACTGTGCTTTTCTTCCCAAATATCAATTGAGATTATAGATCCATTGATTAAGACTGTTGTGGAGCTCTGAGTATGTGTCTGCATTAGTGCTTCAGTTCAGATCAAGAGCTTACTGTACAAGTAGTTTGGTTTGCATTGTGGTGCCATCTTAAGGATGCTTGAATTACTGTCTCTTTGAAAGAAATTAGTCTGGAATATGTGGTCCCCTAATCTATTCCAGGCACTATTGGGAACCAGGCTGTGGAGGGCAAGAATTAAAAAAGGGAGAAAACCAAACAGCAAAGCCCCAAACAATAAAACCATGAAATGCATTTCCTGTGGATGTCAAGTCCTCAGCAAAAATCTTCCTGGTCCTTTGCTCTGCTCCTCTTAGTTCATCCTATTTGCTAATGCAAACATAGTCTTAGAAAATTCACAGGTGATCCTCAGTGAATTTGAAGGCTTCATGGCTAAGCACTTCCAAGCATAACCATAAAGTAAATTTACAAAATTAAATGAGTCCAGCGGTGTTATGTGTTGTCTGCCTGCAAGCTTTGTGAAATGCAACTTTTTTCTGTTGTTACAGATAGGAATTGTTCAAAATATCAGTGTTCCCTTTTTATTTCCATGTAGACAAAATTCTTATTTATATAATATAGTAAATTGTTGGGCCTGGGAAAGCCTCATTGGAAAGGCAGCAAATCTGTGTTTCCTCTGATGGACCCGTATGTGCTGTGGGACTTCAAGAGCAGCTCTGAATTGTTCTGACATGGGGTTTTGTACATTTTCCACGTCTAGAAACCCATTTATCATCGAGGTATCTGTCCTTTGGTGTGTGATCCTGCCCACCTGCAGGACCAGCACTGCAGCACTCATGATGGCTTGTTCTTCAGTCTTGGGGACAAAGACTCACTGATCATCACACAGGTGCAAAGCCCCACATCCCATCACTTTCCACAACCTTCCTCTCTGCTGCCCCTTCAGATGACTGTAATTAAACCTCTCATTCCTCAGAGCCTCCTATGGTGCAGTAACTGCAGTGTTACAGGGGCAGAGGGTGCAGCAGTGGGGGAGGCTGCAGTGGTGGAAGTGGGATTGAGTATTCATCACTGTTGCGCTTGGATGTCTGTGCACCCCACATTCTCACCTGTGCACACTTCAGTTTGTATTTTTTTTTTTTTCTGGTGACAAAGAAATGAAATCAACTGAGACTGATTCTTTGGAGAGGGAGAGAACGCAAAGCAAGTGAGATAATCTGACACAGACCTGATCCTCACAAAGCTGCTGTGCAGGCGGGTGGATAGGCAATGATTATACAGCAGGGTGTCCTGCTCCAAGCTGAATCAGAGGATGTGGAAGGCAAAAAGCAGAGGCTACTTCTGCCACCTTGCTATTCCTAAGGATTAAATACTCGCCAGCAGTGAGCTGCTGGATAATTTTGTACCAGAATTGACAAGATTTCTCAGCTTGCAGTGGCAGATAGTGGAAGGTTTATTTGTTTGTTCCATGGGGCTTTCCATACAACGACTCAAAACAGGTTTCTTTCTCTTTCTGTCTCTCTCACAGACACTTTCACACAAGTGCTAACACCCCTACCTGCTGCTACCCACATTCGAGTAATATGAGAGAATCACTTTACCTGCAATTTTTCAGCCCATAAGCAGTGCAGTTACTATGAATATTTAGAAGGAGGTCCATGATGGTGCTGAAAATCAGGAGCAGATTTGATGTCTAGATCTGCAATACATTTTTTATTATAAATATTTTGTAATTGGAAAAAACTAAAAAATAGTCAAATACCCCTTTGGCTGAAAATTCGCTTTCTATTAAGATGTGTTACTTCTTCAATAACCCAAGAGTTTAAACTTTTTTTTTTCTGAACTTTTAAGGAAATTGCGAACAATTAAAATGTCAAGGATTAACAACTCTGACAAAATTATAGCCTATTGAATTTACTTTGTTCTATTTAATTTTTACTTCTGTGAGACCCGATACACTGAAATGCTGTGTCATCAGCACCCAAGACACTCATTTATGGGTTTTTTTAATGTGTTACACCCTCTCTGGTGTAATCTGCAGAGGTCAATGCCATTTAATAGATGTCTGAATTTAGGGATCTAGCCCTTTTCAGACCATCTCGGTAGAAGCTTTGCCCTCTTCTTGGCCACTGTTTTACCAGGTTTTTGTGGACACAGATTTCATGGAAGGAAAACTGATCCAGAGAGAATTAATCAGCCAACCATCCTTACAGACATGAGATCTGCATGTGGAAAATTCTTACAAACACAGACTTTGAAACTCAGTATAGAACTTTGGGATTTGAGGGCATGTTTGAACTTAGCAAAAAAAGGCGACTCAGTGAATATGAATAGTCACAGCCTCCGTGTTTGCAGCTTATGTATCACTTCTGCAAACACAGTGGTTTATAATTGACTGAAAGGAGAAATACATCTTGCAACACCCACCAGCTTCTGCAGCCTGGGTGATTTCTCACCTGAGCACCTCGCTGGTCTATTTTTATCCTGTGAAGAGGTTACAGCACCCTGCTGGCCATGATTTCCTTTACCTAACAGGTGCTGGTCATACCTTCTTTTGCAAATGAGGCATTTCGTGAACTATCATGAGAATAAAGAATTACCAGAGCTGAGGGGGTGGGGGTGAAATGGAAAGAAAGGGAGGGAGGGCAAAGAATGACTTTGCAGACCAATCCTCCACATTATTGAGTCTTTGCTGGCACAGAAAAGAACCCCAAACATCAGAAAAGTCATGCTTCAGTTCTCCACTGTCGCATTATTTTTTTCTTTTCTACTTCAAAATACCTGCAAGTATGCTGCCCTCCTTGAAGCCAGGTCCTTGAAAATGAAGTGTACATTTCAAAGACTGTGTACAATATAACTCTTTGTGTTTGGCTTGGAGAAATATTTGTTGGGTGGAAAGGAAAGAAGGAATTTAAGTAGTTGGTAGTAAGCAAATGTTCCTCCAATGCCTGCTCAAAACACATTGAAACTGAGGACACTTCTTGGCCATTCTGGACAGAAGTTGCATCTTGTGACGTTAGAATAGAGTTGGACCTCTTGTCAGGGTGTTGCAAAGTTAAACACCCCCAAAAGCTGTGAGACACACATCCAGAAATGGGTAGGTTCACACTTGTTAGGGTGGCACTGCCAATGTGCAGATGACAGCGAGGACTGGTTGCCTCAGCATGTGTCCCCAGTCCAGGGGAGGGTCCTGAGCTCCTGTGGCACATCTGTGCTGCTGGCAAGGCTATCATGAGCCGGTTTGAAGAGTGCTGCATCTACAGAGGAGAAGTGAAAATATCTAATCTTCTTTGGCATAAAGCCACTAGAGCAGCAATAATGGAGAAGTCTGGGACATGGTTAACTTTCCGATTGTTTTGCTCCCAGCTAAAAGCAAAACATTCTCAGTAATTTTACTGAAGTGGGACCATAAAAAATGTATCTTTAACATCAGTGATGGCTAAAATTGGATGGGCTTGTTCCTGTGTTATGTCAATCAATTCAGCCATGTTCGGCACTGCTGCCGTCAAAGGCACTATGTCGGCATTTAATTTCCTGTAATCCACAGTCAGCTGCCATTTCCCATTTGACTTTTTACTAGCCATACAGGAGATCTATAAGGGGAATGAGTGGGAACAATTATTCCATATTCCCTTAAGTCTGCTATCACAGGGGAAATCCCTTCTCTGACCCCCAAAAGAGGGCTTTACATTAGTTACCTTCACAGGAGGCAGTGCAAAGGGGGCAGCTTGCAGCAGATGAACCGACGAAAAATCCAAACCAAAAGTCCACTGCCTATCCTTATCATCAGTCCAAGACCTGCCCTTTAAGATGTGTAAGCCTAGCCTCTTTATTGTCTCAAAACCTCTCTGAGCCAGGAAAATGTTGATATCCATATGTACACATGGAGACCCAGGGTCCAGAGAGAAAATTGAAGACTGCTCAAATATTGCTGCCAGCTTGTGTTACAAGTTGCTCTACAACATCCACTGAAATTACCACTGCTGAAAGAATGAGAGGGGATTTTTAATTCCAAAGGTGACAATTTGATAGTAAGTCTCCCTTTTTTTTCCTTCCCTTGGTTGCACACATGAGCTGGAAGCTTCTAAGACAAGACTCCTGGAGAGCTGGCAGGAGAAACAATGAGGAACTCACCCCCCAGGTGACATGGTCTAGCTGCTCTACATTCCCCAGGCAAACCAGGGAGGACAACTGATTTGGATCACCTTTTGTTTGCTGAGCATGTACAGATGAGATGATTAGCTCAAATAAGTGGGTAGGACTGAACTTTCTTAGCATATATTTGTTCTGTCTTCTTTTCGTTTGGATGCAGGTGCCAAAGCACGTTACCCTGATGAATATATGAAGGTCTTGGAAAATTAGAATTAAATATGTGTGTTTTTTGTAAGTTGAGACATCATAGTAAAGGAATCTCTAAATCCTGTGCAAATAGCTATCAACATAGTTCTGTTTGTTTTTCAGTCTAATTGTCTAAGCGTGCTATACCTCATGTTTTAAAATAATACTTGAGCTGAGCTGATGCCAGGCTGCATCTCCTTCCTCTCGAGATTCCTAAGCAGCACATACTCAGCCAAGGAGAACAGGATGGGCACTTGGGTCTGGTGTCCAAAGCTTCCATGCACCACCCACCCAGCACTTCATGGCTGGGCCAGGGGTGAAATACATCTGGGTTTAGTGTCTTGCTTGGGCACTAAACAGAGCGAGAGAAAAGCATTGCCATGCTTTTGTGTTTTGTTTGGTTTCTTTGTTGTTGTTTTTTTTAATTTCAAAACTGTCATAATCCTCTGTGAGTTAGCAATTCCCTGGGCATATTTTGGAATTATCTTAATAAATTTGGGATTTCTTGAGCCAGGACTTGAATTCTTTCACCTACATTCAGAGAAGCTGGACAACTTTCCATAAGTTTGTTTGAAGCCTCATGTTCATGCAACCACCTAAGAGAAGCTCAATTTTATGCATGCAGAAGAGGTACCTCAATGCTTGAAATAATTTCCAGGAAATTATAATTTCTCACAGCTTGTTTGACTTTCATCATCAAACAGTCAAGAAGTTACTCAGTTTTTGACTGATTTTGGCCTCAAGCTGTCCCACAGTGGAACTGAACTTTTCAGGAGTAGTGATTTCTGCATATTTTGAATTCCAGACTAAAATCAAATGTGGTTTCCCTTGAAAGAAGTACAAAAACCGATTATTATTTCATTTTGGAAGACAATTTGGAAATAAAAAGCTAAAGCACTGAATGTAAAAAATCTTCAATGGTTTAGAAAAACATCATTCTGTTTTTAGCTTTGCTACGCTGCTTTTCCATTTAGATGAAAATGATATTTTGGTTGACAAGTAGCTCAGTTAAAACCTTCACTCTGGCTGTCTTCATGCTCCTCTCCTGTACAAAACATGCTCAGCAGAAGGCACAGGAACAAGATCAAAAGCATCATCTTGATCTGGCCTGTATCCTGGGTCCATGCTCTGAATGATGTGCAGTTCCTGGAATCAAAGTGCTCCTTTCTTTGACACCAATTATGATTCCAGTTAATACAAGAACAGCAGCTTTCCTGCCCAAGGACCTCTGAAGTGAGGCATTCATTGCTTGGGCCAAGGAAATTAAAAAAAAAAAAAAAAAAAAAAAGCCAAGGTTAAATCTAATTAAAACTGTATTTTCCATTGCAAGAGCAATCAGGCTGGGAAATCAGTGTTATTTGACATCATTGTGGTCAAGAATACCACAAGTTCCATGAAAAGTCTTGGACTTGAGATGAATGTGCATCTATCTCTGCACAGACATACACACACATATCTCCAGAGGTATCCTAAGTCATTCCAAGATCTTTGCATGCAATATTAAACTTTCTGCCACTCTGTTTATGCCACGGAGACATTTAACCCTAATTTATACTGAAGATCTAAGTTCCTATTGAAGTCTAGGAGCCCAGATAGGCTGAAGGATCCTCCTGTAGTCCTGCTATGGAGTGTGCATTATTCCAACTCAGTTACTGTGGCCAGAGTGCTGCAGCTCTGAGCAGAGGTCTGCTGAATCAGCCCCGATGCTCTTGAAGATGAAAATATGCAAGAAAAAAACCTGGCCCCCTCAGAGGCTAATTTTTAGGTGGAGGAGGGCCAGGCTGCCTATACAGGTATCCTATCCATAAGGCAGCAGATTCCAGTGGAGTTTGCATATCTGGGATCTGCCAAGGATAGGAGGAGCATGTCCAATTTGCAAGTTTCAAAGCCACTGGGAAGCAGTGAGTCAGTGGAGGGATCTGATAAATTCTTTGTCAGAGGCTTGTTCCAGTTCTAATTAATCATATTCAATAACAATTCAATTAGTGCCATGAGTTAAAAATTACCGAGTTGGCTACACTTACTAAGATGGACACATTCAGGGCTGAGAGAAAAATAGTCTGCCCGAAATGTGAGGCATTAAATAAGGCAATCATCTCCTGGGACATTTCTGGAAGTTGTTCATGGCTGTTTTCCATGTCCTCGTTCTCCAAATGCTTCTGGCACTGCTTTCCTGCTCTGACCTGTGCCCTCCATGGCAGATCTCACCCACGTTTTCTCTTGCTAATGGGCAGGACTGGAGATTACTGGTGTGAGTGGGGTGCTGCGGTTAGAGAGCAGACTGGAACCTCTCTTAGAAACTAAGTCCCCCTCTGCTAAGAGCTCTCTGTATACACAACAAAAAGAAGGAGCCCTGGCAAGACTAATACAGACAAAACAACAAGCAAAAGGAAAATAATTGAATAGGATCAGTCTCCCTGAGAGCCAACGGTCCTAGCAGTTCAGCTGCCAGCCCTCAGGCTGCTGGACACCACACTCATATCTACCAATAGAAAATACACTGAACAGCACCATCCCTTTGACTTCTCCTATCAGCCATATCTTCATGTATTTAATCTTTTTTGGTTTCATATATTTAATCTCTTTTAGTTTTTACAGCTCTTGGATTGTGCTCACTGTTTATATTGCATCAAATATAACAGGGTTCTGACTTGGACTTTTTGGCTGCTAAAAAAGGAGGTCAAATGAAAGTCATCATCCTACACTTTACAGAATTAAAAAGTTAGTGATGTAAGCATGCTGAAAGAGCAGAGAAACTCTTCTATCAAGAGGAAACAAGAAATACCAGAATAAAAATACTCAGTGATTCTTTTAATAAGAAAATAAAAGTAAACAATGGAAATCATCTTCTGCAAGCTAGGTCCATAAATTGCCCTGCATCTTTGAGGTGAAATGCATTTTGGTTGCTTTGCTACGTATTTATTCCTCCGTTTTCCACTTTCTAAGTTCTTTGGGGGTGTTTCACCAGAGGAAAAGGGAGTACAATCAGAATATCACGGAAATCTGAATTGTTGTGTACACATACACACACATCCACTAATATCTGTGCCAGCACAGCAGAATGTGTCATTGCTGTCTCTGTAAGCATCAAACTGGTAGAGGTACAGGTCCTACCACACTTGCAAGCTGACCTGTGGAACAGATCTCCAGAAGCTGAGAGTGTTGCTAAACATTTCTTCTTGTCTTGTTGAGTCAGTTTTCCTTTATTCTGGCAATGCAGTCATGAAGATCTTTCCCTCAGGTTCCAACATTTCTTTTAATTTCAAGAATCGAGAGCACTTTTTGTTTCAAACCAAACTTGTCTTGCCTTTACCTGAACTCAGATTTTACTGCTCAAAAAACATCTAACTGGTGTGCAGACAAACAGACCTTTGTACCCAGTGCATCTCCATTTGGCACTTTCTCAACAAGTCAGAATATTGACCTCTAATATCATTTTGCATAGAAGAGTATGAACAAATTCCAGCTGAAGTCAATCAGAACAATACATACTATTTTGAGTAAGTGGTTTGGAACAAAAATTACTGAGAGCTTTTTTCCCCATATGTCATCATCTGAGACACAGCTGGGGCAGGGCTGGTGATAGGGCTAATGCACAACATGGGTGTAACTAGTTAAATGGGAATTCTGAAGAGCAAGCAGTGGAAAAATAAACCTCTAATTCAGCAGCCAGATGAGTAGTGGGAATGATTTCCTCAGCACACAGTGTATCTGTGGGTCCCAGCACAATAGGTGCTGAAGTGCTGTTGCAGTAACAAGAAAAGAGCTTTCTATTAATTTCTTTGAGCTTTCCACTTGTCTTACAGAAGCAACTGTTTATTCTTCAAGCCACAGCTGCAGAAGCCTCTCTCTAGGACGAATTAATACGGATGGACACCAAGCAATCAGGAGGTTGCAGAAACTCTCCAGGATCCCAGAGTAATTCCATCACTATCTTCTAGTGGTCAGTGGCACTGGTGACAAAAGTGCTATCACAGTCCATAAGCTGCTGCTTCTACACGTGTTGGGGTCCTGATTGCACCAATAGCTCTTCATTGTCCTGATCAGCCCCAGCTCCACACACAGCCCTTGCTCATCACCCCAGGGATCCTATTTAGGCTTAGTCTGGGCCATTGAGCTCTAGTTTGAACAATGCTGCAGGACTGTGGTGGTCTGCAGTTTGGCCATATACTTTCCTGGCAATGAATCCCACTGATCCAGACTCCAGTGCACAGACTAATTTCCTTCCCTGGCTCTGGATGTGCCTAGCTGCTGTGGATCTGCCTGAATATGGCCTGCGGTTTGACTTCAAACCTGTCTCATCACCAGGGATTCTCCAGAGATCTGAATTCTCAGCTGAGCCTGGCTACTTTCTGTGGCCTGCCTTGCTTGGGCGTTGGGGATGGGCTCCTGGTTGGTGAGGCCCCAGTGCTGCCAGTCAGCCCTTGCAAATGTGCTGGGCACCTTGGATGCAGAAGATCTCAACGCAGTAGCTGAATTTCTTAAATCAATTGTTTTAGCCATGGAATTGTCCAGGCAGTTTTCAATATGGGTAAGTGCATTAGAGATACGCCTTTATTTTAAGGGTTTCCTCCCTATTCTGACAAAAAGGGATGAAGGAATATACTGCTCCTGCACCTCACGCAGACCTCGCTTTGGAGAAGGAGGGGTTGCAGCAGCATGTTTTCAGTCACTGCCTCCTCCACACACTCCCTAGCTGGGTGCACTGCTGGAGTTTGGCCCTTGACAGGACCCTGCACTCTCTGAAGCCAGCCTTGGCACAGGGAGTATCAGGTGTGTGGCCCTTGCAGATGTCAGTAGTAGATTAATAGGCATGACCAAGACCCCATAGTACACCAAGTTTGTAAACTCTTTTTGTCAAGGCATATCTTTTCAGTGCATATGGACGACCTACCTTTGTGTGGTTTTGGTCATGATTCCAGGTGCTGCTGTAATGTAAATACTTACTGGAGTAATATCCAAGTTCTGGCTGCTTTTGTTTTGCTTTTCATAAGCTCACATACTAGAAAGGGCTGGAATACAGGATTTGCCAATAATAGGCCCTGCTTTAAGGGGGATGCTGTTGTCACTGGCAGTGTGTAAAAGTGGGTGAGGTATGTTAGTAGATAGACACGATTACTCTTGGGTTAGGGTTAGTTAGGTCAACTAGACCGTGGCACTGAGTACCACGTCCAGTCTTTTCCCAAACACCTCTAGGGATGGTGACTCCACCACCTCCCTGGGCAGTCCATCCCAATGTTTAATCACCATTTTTGTGAAGAAATTCCTCATAATGTCCAACCTGAACTTCCCCTGGCAGCTTGAAACTATGTCCTCTTGTCCTGTTGCTGACTGACTGGGAGAAGGGGTTGATCCCCACCTGGCTTTGGCTACAACCCCCTTTCAGGCAGTTGTGGAGAGTAAGAAGGTCCCCCCTGAGCGTCCTTTTCTCCATGCTAAACACCCCTCAGCTGCTCCTCATAAGGCTTGTGCTCCAGACCCTTCACTAGCTCCAGCTGCCCTTCTCTGGACTTGCCCAGGGCACCTCAATGTCCTTCCAGAATTGAGAGGCTCAGAACTGGACACAGTTCTCAAGGTGTGGCCTCACCAGTGCCGAGTACAGGGAACATGTTGTCCAAGTTCCTATTTCTTGAAAGAGCTGTGGGGTTTGAAAAACTAGTTTTTGTTTCAAAATCTATTTTGTCATGTGATTTAGATGAGTTATTTCAAGGGTAAAAATTCCTTCAAATCAACCTATTGTGTTTTGAAACACAACCAGAGCCCTTACTGTGCAAACAATAGGGGCTGCATTGCTAGCATCTCCCTTGCCTCAGCTGCAACAGCCCATGCACTTTATGCTGCTCGACTGGAATCTGAGCTGTCATGTCTGAGTGTTCAGGATAAACTAGTTAAAGTGGTCTGAGATCAGACAACAAGGCTGAGGGCTGCAGTCCTCCAGGAAGACAGATGAATCCTGGGTTTCAGGATGTCCTGTTGGCTTTGGTAACAGTTTGGTAACAAATGGGGATCATAACATTCTTCAGTGTGCTCCTTACAGCAGTGCTCGCATGGCCATCCCAGGGGATGTGTCTTTAATTCAGCATCAAACAGACTGATATCTAAATCTGTCGTATGGGACTGAGTTGCTTTGTGAGGGAGCCCATATTTCATGTGCTGCTGCTTTATCTCTCTCTTCCTTTCCTCATTTTCTTCTGTTTCATCTTCCTCTGACTTCTGTTCTATTTTTCCCTCTGGTCAACCTGCCTAATCGTTACTTTTTGCTTGAAAGTCTGGCTGTCTGAAAGCTGAAATTGTGGAGCATATGGGTACTTAATGCAGGCCACCTGTATGCATCCAGGGACTCTACAAAGTCCATGAATTGTGTGCTTCACAACCTCAGTGTAAAATGTTCTGCAACCACAAAGTGCAGATACAAGTCAGGGTGCTGCCAAGGCATGGTGGAAACCCTAAATTGTTGTGTGATTCCTTTCTGTCCTGCAAATGTTTATTTGCGTAAATCCAGAGGAGCCTCCTGGATTGCCTCAAAGCTGCAGCTGTTCGACTGAATTAACCTCAACCACTTCAACTGTTTTGTGCTGCAATTTTGCCAGCACCCACTGCAGGCACAGCTGTAGGGCACAGCAATTTGTTTCCATACGTACTTCACACAGCATGTGTAGTAGCACCCAATGGTGAAAAATGTTACTAGTGGGACAGATTCAGAAATTTTAGACCTATTTATTAAGTGCTTGGAGTGTGGTCTTACAGTAATTTTGTACACAATTTATGCAGTGGAGCTTAAACATGCAAATACAATGCAAGGAGCAGATATTCATAATTATGGTGTTAACAAATGGTGTTTTGTAAGTGGTCTGCTGGCAAGTTGTCCTGTGTAGGCTGTTAGGCAAGATATTTTTCCTTTATTAATTGTTGCTAATAACGTTTTCATTGTGAATGATTAACTAGTTTAGCATGGCAGAGTTGAACACGAAAAAAGTATTACATTTGCTCAGAAAATAAGTAGAAAAAACCATAATTCTTGCCTGGGGCTGTCACTGCTACCTGACCTCCTCAGATGTGTTTCTCATCACAGTTTATTGCCTTTCAGGACCCGTGGGCCGTACAGCTTGTAGAAAGAGCCTGCAGGTAATATCATCTGTTCCCTTTCTCCAGTGCAAGTGATTCAAGGTCTAAATCTTTTATTCAAAGTAAGAAGCAACACAGGTCTTGCTAAATGTAAAAGCGTATTACAATGGCTGTGATTTGAATGCTTTAACCAGTAACAATGGCATCAATCATCCACTCAGAAGGTGGAGTTGCTTTCAAACAAATCTGGATACAACCTTTCCTCAAGGTACTAGTGAAGGAACTGCTGCAGATTTCTCTTATAACAAGTACTTGTTTTATGGAGCTTGGATACAATTACTTATCCAGAAAAGCAGCGGCACTAGGGGGTAAAAACTTTAATTGAAGACTGATGTCTGTATAAACATATACAAGAGACAGGCATAATCTAATTGGGTTTCAACATCCTAATAGTATTCTAAAATAGTTATTGAGTAAAACAGACTCTATAAACAAATGTGATTATATATTTAGATAATCCCAACTTTGTCTACTGAACAGTTTAAATAATTAAGAGGGAACCTAAAGGGAGTAAGGATTTCTGAAGATTCTTGTTTGTAAAGCAAGAATACACAACATGTCCTCAAACCCAAGGCTCTGAGAACAAATTGCTCTCTGAAAATTATGTCATGGTAAAAGACCATGAGTAAAAGATCTGGGTTTTAACCAAGCCATTATAAACAATAGATGAAAAGAAACAGCCTGCAGTTCAGTTTAGCAACAGAACTGGGAAAAGAGTAGCTAGGCTGAGACTACTGAAAACTGTCAGCGCTGTCACAGTAGCGCATGATGAACAACACAGGGATTGGAAAACACCTGTATGAGCAGTCCCCTCACTGCCAGCATGTGCTGATGCTCCACAGGAAGGACTCTCTTGAAACATCTACAGAGAACACAGGGAAAATGCAGAAAACTTTTCTCATCTTAGACAAAGAATCCTTAATTTGTGCAGGTGATTCCAAAAGCAGGAAGAACCAGAGAAGGGCATGCAGAGTCACTTTCCATCCAGTTGTCAGGATCAGATTAATAGTGATCAATCTTCTCCACAATATCTCTTATCTCTGTCTTTTTGGTATATAAACATAAACTTCCAGGCTGACTGGGACTGTAACTCTGAACAGTGGGGCAATAGGTGCACAATCAGACCACTGCAAGATGTGTGGTGTATACGTACCAAGCCTATTTTTGTCTCTGGCTCAGAAATAAATGATGTGTTAATGCAAGTATTGGTCATTGAATATAGATGTACGAGCCTAGTCCTAGAGATTACAGTTTGCTGTAGGATACTGGTTTGAAAGAGATTAGACTAACTATAGCGTAATATTTAAAGGTTATTTTTCCTCTAAGCATGATGAAGGTGTTGAAATGACTGTTAACCATTTTAATATAACTAGACTCTGAGAAAGAACTTGGTGGATAAAGGCCATTTGAGATAAAGGTTTCAGTGAGATTTGCTTTCAAACACCTTCAAATGTCTAATTTTTCACAGAATCACTTTTTGAGCAGCTGTTTCAGCTCGGTGGTGAATCCCAGATAACTGTTTTCATAGCCTTCCTGCACAATAGCAAATACTGCAGCCACACCAGGGTTGCACTTGTGCAACCTTGTGCATTGCATCTTGCATGTCTGTGCCCTACATTGCAGCTTGTTTTAGAGAGAATACACTACACCGCTCTGGCCAGAAGATGGCAATGAGAAATGAGGTTTTACACTTTATTTTTTTATCAAGTATTGTACTGTGATGCTTCAAGCTGATCGCAGTTTATATGTCAAAAACTTCCAGGCAGATTTTCTTTTTAAATAATTAGAAAAACCCCACTTCACCTCTACACAGATAAGCTGCCAGTGGGTTGTGTCTGAGGACGTCCAGCAGGAGGGAATATAGATGGCAGTTTAAAATCAATTTTCCCTTAATTGCTCTTTCATATCTGTTGTCCATGGACTGCACGGTGGTTGTAAAGCCCCAAAACATTGAGCAGCTGTGTTTTAAGGACTCTGGGAAGACCAGATGGCTGAAAATTCACTTGAGCACTGGGGTTCCAGTGTAGCTGCTCCCCTGGGGCTTCAGCTGATGGAGTTTTAACAGTGTAGGGGAGATTTGTTAGAATGTGTTGACTTCTAACATAGGAATGTAGTTTTAACACAAGGTTTATTGCCAGAGATTCCTCAGCACAAGTGAAAAGGAAGATGTGTGGTTGCCCTTCAGGAGCTGGAGGCACAGGAGAACTGTTTCTCACCTTTTCCAGGGACATGCGGGTGTTGTTCCTGGTGTGGCACTGAACCTGGTATGGCAGCTCTGGCGCCATCATGAGTTGTATCCCCCAGATCTCTTTGTGCTGCATTTCTTTTGGTTTTACTCTCACCTCTAGAAAGACCATGTTTCTTCATACAAAGTAAGAACTTTGTGGGAATCTTCAAAAGACAATGTTTCCCATTAAGCTCTTGCTACTGTTTTTATCACACAGACTCTTAATATCCATCAGAGGTAGCACAGTGGAGTTGGCAGAGGCAAACTTACAGTGGTAGAAGAGGAAATTTCTCTCCTCCTTTAGTATTTCCATGATCGACTGCAAAGCTATGTACCCAAAAGTAGATGGATTTTACTACTGTGGAATGACTTAGAACTGAGCAGTTCTTCTGACCTGTGTAAATGATCAGTTATTTCAAACTTCCACTTCAAACAGAAAGAAAGATAATAAGTTGTTTGTAATCTTTGCTGATCCCCAGAAACCGAGATGTATTACCAGGAGGAAAATGGAAAGCAGGAGAATACGGAAGGGATCAGAGTAGAAGAGAAGTAAAACCACCAAGGAGACAAGGTCAGAAGTTAGTCTAAGAGCCAGGCTGAGAGCTTGCTTTATTGCCTAATCCATGTTGATTCCCTCAGGAGATATCTTGAGATAGAAGCTCATACCCTACGATTTCACAGCCCTGCTGAAGTTGTTTTACCTACACAGACTGTAGCCCCTGGACTTGCTATTCTGCATCTCTTTTTAGGGGTAGGACCAGAATTTGAGGCCCTCCCTGTAGGGTAAGGGAACAGGTTTGTGGTGTGTGTTGTGCACCATGATGGCAATTTGTGTGCCAGTGACTAATTTTAGCTTCCTTGTTTGCTCTCAATTCAGCTGTTATAATGAAGACTCTCCAGTGTCCTCTGCTGTTCTTCAACAACTTAACCAGACCTAGTGTCAACAAGGAAGCAGCTAATCAAAGGCTGCTGGCATAAATGATCAGATCCAGGATAACACAATTAATGCACACACCTTCACAGGTGCCCCATGCCCACTCTGTTTGCCTTTCCTTGGTTTTGCATTAACCTGGTACTGCCATCCTCCTCCTGTGTGGATTGATGATCACAACTCTATCATTTTATGGAACTGGAAGTATCTGAGTGCACCATTTTCTCTGCTTGCTCTCGTTTACCAGGGCTGAGAATCAGTTTGCTTTAGGGGCAGTCTACAGAGGTTATGTCCCCAGTGGGAAAACCTTGGTTAAATAATCCAAATTGGTTGGTTTGTTTCATGAGACATATTCTGACACCCTAACTCATCCTTGGGGAGGGTCAACTGCAGTGATATATGGCAGGATGCAACATGAATGTGTTCATTCTTCCAGGTCTCTCCAGTTGAATTCTGATTATTTGGAATTAGTCTGTCCCTCAGTGGTTGCTGAGTGCTGATATTACACAAGCAGGTCTGTGGAGCCAACGCAATTATCATTTGTGGTGAGGGCTCAGCCAGCAGGATGATGGATGCAAGGCAGAGGCTGAATATTTGCTGTGAAAGCTAGGCCGTCTGTGACAGAGACAAGGATGACCATTCCTGCCTCTCCTGACTTTTTCCAGGTACCACAGACTTGGTGGTGGAAGTGAGGATAACAGCTGGATATGAAGGTATGATCAGAAACTGTGTATTTTAGGGTGTCAGTTCAAGATTGTCCTTTTGTGCGGACCAGGATAGCCCTGATCTTTGACCTTGGCACATTTAGCTGTAGGCTGTGTGGTCGTGGGCTCTTACTTTCCAACCTTATGTAAGGCTACAGTGAAAAAGCAAATCTGACCTGGGATTTCTCTGTTAAGGAGAAGTGAGCAAAACCAGAAACAAGTGTAGAATGCTGCAAACATACCTTTATTGGTAGACAAATACCACAGAAAGGTAAAAGAGTATCATTTCTGTCTTCTCATTTTCTCTTTTTTTTCCCACTGTTTTTATCTGCTTTTCTTTAATTTCTGCTTCTTTACTGTTTATATGCCTCATTCCAGCCCTTCGCATGCAAATGTATTTTGGTGGGAGGTGTAGAGACTCCACTGGACTGACACAAGTCCCAGTTCAGCAGGGTACTTGCTGAGAAGTCTGCTTAATGTTGAGTCTGCAAAAGTCAGTCTCTGGGGGATTTAGCTATATAGGACATGCACAGAGAAACACCATGGGTGGATGCTTTCTTTAAATTTTTTGACAGAAGAGAGGTGCCAAGCAATCAAAACCTGTTTACACCATAGCAATTAATAAATCAAGGCACTGATATTTTCAGCAATGGGTTGTGTAACACTGATAAAGGAAGAACAGGAGTTCTGCCAGCCATGCTGGTTATTCATCATCTTCTCCATCAGTTTAGCCAGTCTCAGGTATTCAGGTTGTTCTTTCCTTCTTTTTATTTCTTAATAAGCATTACTTTATTTTCTAGGGAGCACAGAAATAAGAATAGAGAATGAACATAATGATGACAAACGGTTGCTTTGGCCTTCTCTGGGAAGACTGTGATAACCTTGGGCTGGTCTTTGTGTGTTCCTTCTGCCTTGCCATATGAGTTTACTGAGGTGGCCCTAAACTGGCAGACCTCCAACCTGGCATGTGTCTGACATTGCTCGGTAGGAACACTCTGTGCAAACCCAGGCATGCTCCTCTCCTTGACATCAGAGGAAAGAAAACAAAAGACCTCAGTTCCAAGTTTGTTGGCTTTATCAGTACACATGGTTGCCTCCTCTGTCTTTCAAAAGCTTCAACCCCAAGACCAGATCATTGGTACTATCTGGCAAATCCCTCTTCACTTGCCAGTCATAGACAATTGGCTTTCTTGGAGCTGATGAGTAATGCTTCCCTGCTGCAAGCTGGTTATGAGCATGGAGAAACAGCTGAACATCCATAAATCACTGATTATTGTCTCTTTGTCTACCCCCTTGCTTATCTTAAGCATAGTTTTTGTGGAAAACTGATTCTTCCAGGGCCTTTATAGGCAGCTTGATCTTCCAGATGAGAGAAGATGCAATGGATACCACTGATTTTGAGAAGAGTTCCACTTCAGGCATAAAATATATTCCAAATATATTCTACTTCAAAGCCTTTGACACAAAAATTCTTAATTTTCTTTGTTCAGTGTTTTTTTTTTTTTCAAAAAGACAACAAAGGTTATAATGTCAGTACTCAACATGACAGAATCACCTGTTTTCAGCTTAGCTTTAGAGAGAATCAGTTAATCTGCAATGATAAAGGTTGTTGTTGTCAGATTTCTCAGGTTGCTATGAGGGATGAATTACAGTGGAATTGCAGAATAATGCAGTCTGAGGAGGGGCTTGCATCCATGCTTAGCTAGTGGCTGTTACTGTGACAGGAGAGGCTTCCAATTGTACAGGCTTTTCCCCGTGTTGGACCTATTAGTTGGATGACCAACTGGGAAGTATTAAGTTGGATGTAAGCATCTGGTGCCTCTGATCTGTGTTAATGGGGAATAGCAAGAGAAAAACTATTATTCCATTCACATTAAAAAGGAAAGAGTTGCATTAAAATACCCTAGAAGAAAGGAATTACTTGTGTTTTTCTAATCAGTGGGTAGTCCTTCTAGATTTGACACTGGCATGTGTCTGACTTGGTGCACCCAGATACATTTTGAACAACAGCAGGAGTTAAATTATCTTTTCAAAAGGGAATGAACACACAGCTGGGGTTAATGCAGAAATATCAACAAACGGCTGTGCTTTGAGATGACTGGGCAATAGCTGCAATTTATGGATCCTGATCCCAAAATGCATTTGGATGAATGTGGAAAGTGTGAGGTTATAAGGGAAAATCCATAGCCCTACTTCATAGGGGGAAAAGGAAAGTGGTGGATCGTGTTCCAGCTAATGTTGGCTAGTCTAAGGCAGGTGAGTGCTGACTGACATCGACCTGTAGGTAGACACACATAGAGTGAAAAAACAGATGGCTGATCAGGTATGGATTTAGAATCACTGAAATATTGAAAATCTGAAGGTAGGAAGACACATACACAGGTTTTCTGACCCACCTTTCAGCTCAAACAGGTAACTTCAAAGTTGAATGGGGTTGCTCAGGACCTCGTCCAGCCACCTGCTGACTATGTCCAAGGATGCACATCAACTACCTAAATCCTTGTTTTTGTTGTGAGGAATTTTGTCTTTATCTAGAAATGTATGTATCCTTAGATGTCTCTGCTTAACATAAAGATAATGAAAAGACAAAGGCCAACATAAATATCTCTGAGGGTTTCCTAAAAGGGTATTGAAACCACTCAGGAAAGGAAAGAGCAGTAAGCAAATGCTGATGTTCAGGAGATGGGTTTCACCTTCAGGGCAAATAATAACCAAAGGGAAAGATGTCTCTCCCTCGAAGCTAAATAAAAAACAGCTTAAGAAACCAAGAAAACTAAAGCAAAATAATCAAATGCCTCTCATCATTCAGTGCTGTTTTTCCTCCATGGGCATTACTTACCTCCATGGGCATTACTTACCTCCATGGGCATTACTTACCTCCTTGCTTCCCTGTCTGTTGGTTTCCTGTTGCCTTAGAGTCAGAGAAGAGAGATCTTGGGGAAGCACTTGAATTCCATTCTCCAGTTTAAGGCCTGCCAGGGAAGGCAATGGGCTTCCAGCTGCCCTGGACAAGCCTGGTTTGCTGACCCCATGGGCTAGTGGCCAGTACATTTTCTTTGTTTGTTGTAGCCTCTGTTGAGATGCAAAGAGAGTGCCAGCCATGGATTTCATTAATTCCACCATCAGTAGGTCTGAATTCATTGCCACTAATACAATGCCTTTTTTCTATGTGCTGTGCCAGGGGTATTTTTTTTTTGACACCATGTGTGACCTTCTGTTATTTCTCAACAAATGTTGGCAGGCACAGCACAGCTGGCACAGCAAAGCAGCACAGTGTGTCACAAACTGCTGAGTGCACCCATGCTGAAATGAACAGCCAATTCCAAAGTGTGCTGAAAATTAAATCAAAAAGAAAGAAAAACATACCACTTTTGCTCCCCTTTAGTCCAGCTTTGACTGCTGCTTCCCATTGCATGTTAACTCTTCTGACTTGGACTTATGCAATAGCCAGAGAAAGGTTATGACACAGTGAGTTATACTTTTATATCTGTTCTATCCTTCTAAAACTTCCCCAGACTTCTGTAAATCAGGTGTTTCTAAACTATTCACAAGCAACTTAGCAATGAATTCCTTTCTCTGAGCTGATATTCAAACTCTGCTACTTGATTTTACAGGAGGTAAAGTGTTCAGATAATATATTACAAATATAATTATAGCAAATGTTCATTGTTTCCAACAGTGGATAACCCACTTTTCCCACCTTCCTGTCTTCTTTGAGGTTCTGTGCCTCTCCTGCTTTGTGTGTGTTTCTGTGGAAGAGGAGAGCAGGGTGAAGTGCTGCAGTTGGTCATAGGCAGCCTGAGCTTTGCTGGTGACAGAAGTAGCTGTGATGGCTTAAACTGTTCAGGTGCAGGACAGAGGACTGGGTAGTGGTGCAGGACATGACTGTTGGGGATACTGGGTTTGCTATTAATAAATCACTTTCATGTGCTAAGGAGCAGCTGTGCCATCTTAGGAACTTGTCCTGCCCCAGCCATCCTGCAGTCAGCCCCAACCTCTCTGTTTGCCTCTCTGCTCATCTCCCCTCTCTGCTCAAGCCACACAGGAGGGCTCAGACCCTGCTGTCAGCCCAGGGCTTAGGCTGCTGGGACTCACTCAACCCCAAACCTCTTCAGCTCAGTGTGGTTCATGGTGTACAACCCTGTCCCTCAAGGTGGGTAACACACAAACACATTTGGGCTCCTGTCTTACAAGAGAGTTTTATTGAGCAGCTGTCACGGTTTTAATTTGACCTGTCTCAGGATGACCATGGCAGGAGGCAAGTGTTTAGGGAGTGGGTTTCTGCTGGGACACCTTCTGCAGTCTGTTAGAGCCATGTGCATAACTTTGTGTGCTCAGTGTGCCACACTGGACTGGAGAGTGTTCCCTGCCAACAGCCCTCTCAAGATGGCAAGGCAAAAAGAAATAGCTTCAATACAACTATCCTGCAGCCTGGTTCTTCAGTGGATTGTCATTTTTTTGGCACCAAGGAGAGCATTTTAAGCTGATGAGAAAATGCAATAGACTGATTTACTTGGATGCTTTCAATGTTTCTTTGACTTCAGCCAGGGCAACCCATAAGGGGGGTAGAGAAAACCAAAATATAAGGCACAAGGCTCGTTTGTATGCACTGGGGCTTGCAGACACTCACTGAACATGTACCTGCCTGCAGGCCAAGTGGAAAAGGATGGCAGGCAGAGGGAATTTTTGCTCTTGCTCAGATTAACAGATTGACAACCACTGTCATCAGACCCAGCTGAGGCCATGCATCTTGGAAAAGTAGAGAAAAGTGTGTGTAGTTTATACCTGCTCTCTGCAGTCACAATGTCTTGCAGAATTTCTGACTGTTGTTGGCCCTCTGGCTCACCCTCTGCTTCCTCCCCATGGGGATGGGTCTGTGGAACTGGGCCCCCCCAAGTGGCATTGATGAGAAGAAATGTCCTGCAGGAAGATAAACCCTAAGTCCTAAAAGAATGGAAATAAACCCTTTTCCTACCTTTTTGTGAGCAAATCTTACTTTTCTCTCTGCTAAAGTGCCCATCCCAGAGCAAAGCAAAGGGTAAGCAGAGACCCTAAGTGAGGTGCCCCAGGACAGTGATATGTTGCCAACAGCAGCATCCCATGCTTTTCTGGTAGAAGAATCTCATTCCTATGCTATTTTCTCAAGCTGGCTGACCCCTTGTCTCCTTGGTGTCCCTTTAAAGATTGCAGAAGGGGTCTGTAAGCCACCTGGGTGACACTAATTGCTCCTCTGGCTGAAGTGTTTTGATGGCAGAGGATGGGACAGGTGGGAATGAGGATGTGAGGATAAACAAGTCCTGACAAATAAGCAGTGGTATTGGTGTCTCTTAGAAATGAGGAAGTGCGACACATCACTCTGGCCCCAGGACTGGCACCAAACCTTGTACAATAGAAGGCCAAAGGGAAGGTATTGCAGTGGCAATTCACAGGAGAATGGTGACAGTGACTCAGTCCCTGGTGGCTGCTGCTAAAGCTGAGCATGAGCCCATGCATTTGCAGGTGTTATTCTCATAGAAATAGCCAAGTCCTGGAAGACTTCCAATCTGCAGTGCATTGAGGGAACTCATGTCCCTGCTGTTATGGGGAGCCCAGCGTTGCATCTCTAGAGTAGTGAGACACAAGGATGGCTGTTCCTGTGGCAGCTCCTGGGCTTTCATCATAGCACAGAAACCTGGATCAGCCCTTGGATAAGGGCTGACTGGTCTTGTGTCCCATCATGCTGCTGCCTGTAATTGTACTCAGTCCTATCTAATTAAATGGGACCAGAATTTACTGGCTACTCCTTTTCTCTGCTGCCTGTGTCATTAATATCCAGGGACTCAAACTCAAGAACATCTGTTTTTGCAGTCCTTTCATGTTTCTGGTCACATCTTCTGGAGAACTAGTCCAAAGGTTGGGTGTTGGCAACTTCTCCCTTCTTGGATGATACAATAAAAATGTCTGGAAGTTCTTCAGGTTTCTGGAGTTGTGGTACTGCTAGTCTTCCTTCTATGAATTCTGGATAAAATTAGGACTTGCTTTACAGGAAATTTTAGGTAATGTCTGTCTGTATTCATAGCTCAGTCATTTATTTGGGTGTAGCACAGTAGTCTGAATAGCCTGTGATTTACTGCCACCAGTGAAATGAAACAGAACCACTTTCTCTGATTTATATCCTCTATTGTAGTTAAATATTTACACAGTATCAAGATCTTAGTAATTGAATGGATTACAGATAGGCAGCAAATGTTTATATACCTCTGAAATGGCCACAGGGCAATTGAGGTAATGATATTTCATTCTAATAAAAGGTTTTTTAGTAAGAAGAAACTTAAAGGTTTCTCAGCTCCATTTTGTTCTCACGGGTTGGACTAAGTCATGCTGATTTCAGTGGGTTATTGCAATTTTTACAGACTGTAAAAATGACACAGTTCAGAAAAACACTTTTGTTGAAATGAAGCAGTTGTAGTGGAGTGTTGCGTTAGGTCCCTGTTTGGGCGCTCGTTGTTGCATTGGTGGCGTTGATGAGCGACACAGGGACCCCAGGCAGGTGCAAAGGAGAGCTGTTTATTGTCAAAACCCCGGCCTTTTTAAGCAGTTAGCTGGTTATCGGTTCACACAATTTTAAGGCACAACAAGCCCAAGTCAACCAACCACCATACACCACAATGCGGACACACGACAGTCACGCAGCAGTCTCTCAGTTTCTCACATCTCTCTATTCCAGCTGAATCATTCTCCCGTAGTTCCCTTCTACTTAGCCTAAGTAACAGGCCCGAGCCATGTTACAAGGCGTTTCCTTTATAAAGTTTTACCTATTGGTAACAGTGGAGGAACATGACATCTCTCACCCAGCAGTGTTGTTATCTTCAGGTAAGAAGGCAAGAGAAATTACCAAACTAGTATCACCTTCTGAAGGAAACTGAAGATGGCAGGTTTGAACAATACCTACCAGTATTAAGGCAATGTTTCTCCATTCACTTGCAGAGAGGTATCACTACATATTTCATGACCCATAGGTAAATAAAATTAGTAATTTCCTGAAGCACGAAGGGATCCTGTCATTCCTACTTGTTCTCTTTAATTCCATCTCCAAGTGAGGGAACTGGAATTCTAAGCAGGTGCAACAATTAGAGCTGAGTGTGAATATTGTTGAGCTGATCCTTGTTTTACAGTAATATTCAGAGCTTGGGAATCAGCTGACCTGGATTACACTGTTGGTGAGGATTTTGTCTAGATCTGGCCAAGAATGTGTTGTTCTTAGAAAGAAGAGTTGCTTGTGTCTTTTGAACTGTGTGGGTTTATAACCAGAGATGACAATTTTTCTTAAAACCAGAGTCTGCATAGAAACTTTCTTTCAGCATAAATTTTCTCTTTTTTCATCATTGTTTGAAATTGTCAGATAATTTTGAGCTCCTGGATTTCAAATGGGACTAGATTAGCAAAAAATAGAGCAGCAGAAAGGTAGTTCTTACTATATTCTGTCTCTTGATTACTGAAAATCATTTTAGCAGCTGTCTTTCTTGTAATTCCAGATCGGATTTTGGGGGAATACCAGAAACACTGTATATTTATTTTAGGTTCTATATGTAACAGTGTAACCTGGAAAAAACTTTTAGAATGAGGGAGGTTATTGGGGATCCTAATCTGGGAGAAGGAGAACAGGATTTACTGCAGAGTGATTAACAACTTTAATACAATTTCCTATCTAATGGAGACTATATTCCTATCTGAATAGTCTATGTAATCCTGTAACATAGAGTGATGATTATTTTATTTCTCTAGAAACTGATGTTTTTGTAGAACCAAGCTTAATACCTGGAGCTTGAAACTCAGTCTAACATGCAGTGCTTTGGAGGTTACAAAGGATGCTGTTCTCAAAGGTCACAGGGATTTCTTGGTTTCTCTGTCCCAGTTGGGGGACAGTTGATAATCTCTTCATTCTGTATGTGGGATAAACTTCATTTCATAAGGGGAGCTTTGCAGTTGACGCTTTCTCTACATGAAGTGATATGGAGTAGGATATTCTGAAATTACCCTGCCTGTCACCCAACTGCCTCACAGCCTGGGCAGAGAAGCCCAGCACTGGTTGTACCTGTAAAGTGTCACTTATGCTTACCAACGATGCAGTCCCGTGAACATGGTATTTCTCCCTGGTTCCTTGCCCCCAGTCACATTATCAGGTAAAGATTACCTCGAGATCAAAGCAAGCTCATTTTTCTAACCAATGCCATCATGTGTGACAGGGTCCTTCGAGCACTGGTAGCTACTGGTAGCTGGACAGGGCTGTCCCAGCTGTCGCACAGAGTTTGGGTAGGACATCGCTGGTCTCTCTGGTGAAAACCCTTGCTCGTCCTGATGCTCTCGAATCCCGTGCCCGCAGCGCGCGTCGGGACCGAACGGCGCGGCCGTTTCAGCACCTTGGCCAGGGCCGGCGGCCGCGGCTGTGGGCGGGTCACGCTGGGAGCCGGCAGCGGCTCGGTGGGCACTGAGACCCCCAGATGTGACAGCCTGGGGCCACAGCCCCACAGTGGGGATCAGCATCGCTCCACACCTCTGGGTTTAACTGTGCTGCTGCGGCCTCGGCAGTGCGCCTGCTGCTGTCTACACATCTGGGACACTTGACAGCACGTGTGCGCTAATGTGCTGTTAGGCCCCCGTTCTGCACAGCTGGAAGCTGGCATACCTGACCTGCACTGCAGCTCATCTAATGACATTGTTTGTGCCCCTGAAAGCATCACATAGCTCCCAGTTCCTGACCCAGTGTTCTGTGATCACCAACAGGGAATAATGTCATGGTGGAAGATTTTACAGATGAAAGCATTGTTTAGTAAATGCATTTTTAGAGTGGTATCTGACTAGTTACAGCTTTGGAGACAGCAGTTGTTGGCAGTTTCAGCTAACCATACCGGTATTATTGCTGCACTTTTAGTCGGATTTTTAAAAATAGACTAGGGGAAATGGAGACCTCAGACCTCCCAGCTCTTCATGCTAATACTGATTTTTATAATCTGTTCTTTGTGAACTATTATTATACTGATTTCCTTGGGTTTCACTGTGTTCAAGTATTTAGCCTTGAAATAACTCAGTGATGCACAACTAATGAAGCAGAGAAACGACTGGAGAGATGGCATTTTAGGTGAATCACAGCTCATTCCACAAATTATTTATAGACTGCTCTCTCTTTGTGACAGGATGTCAGCAATCTGGCAACAGGCCAGAGTGTTTATGAATCATCTCATAGACTTAATATGGCTTCTAGATGAGGGCAAAAGAGATTAAGGAAAGCTCATTTTGTATCTTTTTATAAGCAATAAGCCATCTCCATTCCAACGAAAAATCTCTCTGGTCCCCAGCTGGTGCATGGTGACCAATAAACCTGCCCGTGATCAGAAGGGAAAGTTAATTATTAACACAGCTTTTCTTTGTTGTTGTCAAGTGGTGCTGAGTAGAGGTCTGAATTCTTTAATCAGGCTTTTCTCTCTCATCTCCAGTGTCTTTATGTGACACCTCAGTGCCATTTTGCAATTCATCATTTCAGAGTCAAAATCAGGAGTACTGAGAGTACAATAATGAATTGGATTGCCCTGGATCAGGATGTTCAGCTGCCTAAGAAGGTATGTCTATTAAGTGAGAGTGCCAGATGCTGCAAAAACAACAGATAAAAAGCACAGTATCTTCCTCTGTCCTTGTTGTTTTGTAGCATGCCATCTATTTCCCAGTCAAAGCAATAATGGATCACTGCAATATACTGTGCAAGCCCAGGCTGAAATGAGCACACCGGTGCCTGTCAATATATTTAGGTTTGGTATCATAAAAACATGGCATGTCCTTGTGTGGACACTTGTGACTGCAGGAAATAAAGGTCCCTTTCAGTCCTCTGGAGAGATGTGTAGGTGCCAGGGGGATGCTGTGCCACATGAGCAACAGCTGCATGGTGTATAGATGCTAAAGTGGGCAGAAAGAATTGCATCAATTGAATGTTAAATTTTATTAGACATAACGTAGTGACACTGGTAAAATTGACATTATACTTACAATCACAGCTTTTTTAAATCACAAAAATCATGAACATCAACATATTAAGTGTTAAATTAACTTCCATTTCTGTTAGTGTACATTTCTAGAAGCATGGATTATTTTAAACTTGCAGCTGCATATGTTATATTTACATAATATAACAAACAAACTTCAAATAAAAAAAAATAAAACAAATTATGTTAATACAAGATGAGTATTTACCAAGAAAGTTCACTGCTGCTCAAAGAACCAACCAGGGCCCCATGGCCATTCAAGTCATAGTTCCCCATCCTGGAGTTATATGGGCCTGCTACTGATCCTTGGCAACAGGGAACTTCTCACAGAGTCTGCAGCAGCAAGAATTGTGTTTTCTTGTTAAATAGCTATGAACTGGTCCCGTTGTGGACTATATAGAATCTAAAGCACAGAAATTAAGTGTAATACCAGAGGCAGTATCAGAACCCAGAACTTTTGCCTCCTGGCCCTCTTTTCCAGCTGCCTGTTTTTTGAAATTAGAAATACAATACCAAGCTGAAACTTGTCTCTGCTATCTCCACACTACCTAGTTGTGATGGCTGTGTGAAGAATTGGAATTTGTTTCCACTTTTTGCTTTCATTGCCATTGATCTCTAGCTACTTCTGGGGCATAGGAACGTGTCACAGGTTTCCCTGGGCTTTACCTCACACATTCCATGAGTAGCAGGGTGGCTTTGACTATGTTTCACCCACAGGGAATGAATACTAAAGGACAAACAGGGAGGATCAGGCACAAAACAAGTCTGAACACCCATTTCAAAGCTCCATGTAGGCTTTGCACAGCCAAGACCTTCTCTTCTATATCTTTGCAGGCCAAAGAACTGCATCACATTGATGCAGCTTCCATGCTACCAGGCCCAAGGAAATCGTGCGGACACAGCAGGTTAAATCAACATGTCAAACCAGCACCAACCCAGTCAGTAACTGGCCTCATATCCCACCACGTGACAGTAATATGCCATGAGATGTCCTCAGCCTCTTACTCATTTTCTACATCTATTATACCTGCAGGAATGCAAGATTTTCAGAGGAACCAGGCAGTTTAGAGTGAGGTATGCTGAGCAATGGCTTTCTTTTGGCAGTAGGAGCAATATTTATCTAGAGGAATGATTTGGTCACTGGGCTGACTTGCTGTGCGTTGGTGTTAGACACAGCTTTATTTCTATTCTTCCTCATGTAATTCAGGAAATACTGGTTCAGATGATACTGTCAGGATAAAACAAATCACTCTTATTTATTTGTGAAAATGCTTTAGAGATCTTTCTGTTTCCTTTCCAGCATGCCCCAGTAACCAGCAGCATTATTGCCACAAAGACCTTTGCTCAAGCAGCTGCCTACACCAGAATTTTAAGTTTGCATGTGCAGGTCGGAAGCATCCATCAATTGACAGGAGCAGCACCATGGGATGCTCTACTCAAATGAACTCTAGTAAAGCCAGGCTCAGAAAAAATCCCTCCTACAGGACTCAGCTCCTTCATACAGAGCAAAATTCAGGAAAACACAAGAAGAGGATCCATTCAGGTAAATTTTGCCCTTACATATATAATTTATTTGCTATGAGAGAAGGAGACAAGTCCCCACAGTACAAAAGGCTGGAGATGGTTCAAGCATCAGTTTGTTCCTACAAAAAGCCCTTCTGGGTTGTACCAAAGATCTGACACTTCTGTTCTGGCTCTCTGCAGGAGAAGTGCTCACATGCAGTGATATAAAGATGCAGAAAGGAAATGTCAGACAAATGGAAAGCTTTTCTCTCTCTTCAGAGAAACAAAAACCAATTTAAGATTTGTTGGTAGGACAATAGTACTTACTAGTGCTGCTGACTCCATACCACTGAAATTCCTAAGTAATAGCATTCAGTAGTGTTAGACAACATAGACAGATGTTTCTCTACTTCTGTTTTAGAGCTGCTTTGAGAAATGTGGCATCTACAGCTGTGTTGGGTGTAATCCTCTGGCCACACTGTCTATTCCCAGCTTACCATGCATCCCCCATATCACCCATATCAGGGTTGCCCATCACACACTCATGTTAAGTTCAGGAATTTCCTACACTACCACACACACCAATAAAAACTCTAGTGACAGGAGAATTTTCTTCAATGCTATCTCATACAGTGGGGCAAGGGGAGAATAACAGAAAAGAAATGCATTGAGAAAAAATGAGTTGTTTTTAGGACAGGATTTTTCCTCTGCTTTCACTGAAAAGCAGAAAAGTGCTACAGAAACAGTGGTCTTGTCTGACCAGTCTTCATCACTTGGCCACAGTTTTATGGACTACAACAAGCCCCCCCCCAACAAATACTTGTATCTATTCTATAGGCATTGTTTGGTTTGGGTTTGTTGGGTTTTATTGAGTTTTTTTGTAGTTTTCTTTTGCAGTGGTTGTTGTGTGGGTTTGTTGTTGGTGTTTTTTTTCAGCTTGGTTGGCTTTTTAATCCAGTGAAATAATGCCTACAATCAATGCTTTCAAATTGCCTATTCTGGAAGTCTGCCACAGTTACTTTGAAGTAACTACCTGGAAATACAGTTTGTTTTTTCATAAGTTCTTTGGGAAATCATCACTGCTCCAGATGGAGTGTCTCAAATATTGCAATTCTAAGGCACAACAGGCTATTAGGAGATACTTTTATCCTCTAAAGATAGAGGGATATCCAGTATTCTATAGGAAAATAAGCCACTGGTAGAAAATCCTCAATGATGGTTATTTTTACTTAAGTCCTTCCTCAATGTCACTGGCACCATTCTGAAAGCAAGAATAACAAGGTCAATCTATTTTGAATACTTAGGCATCAAACTACCGTAGAACAGAAGACAAATGTAACAGAAAACAGTACTGGTGAGCTTCCTTCATGTCCATTGACTTCATATCATTAAATAATTCATATCATTAGTAGTTTTACTAAAAGTCAAGTCCTGTGCAGTGCTAGAGCATCTTCTCTCAGAGAGTTTTAAAGCATTCTCAAAGTAATGCTGGTCTTACCCTTACAGTCTGGCAGAGACACAGAGAGGCAGGAGCTGGCACTGAAGTCTGTGGTTCCCAAAGACCCACTCCAACCATTGCCTTCCCAAATGTAAACTCCCCTCGTTGACAGACAAAATACCTTTAAAACATATTAGTACACACATCAGTCTCTTAAATACACCTTAGGAAGGTCCCCTGTACTTGCTGAATCACTTGTAACTAAGTAGCCTCCAGGCATTAAAAATAAATCCTGTTCATTTTGAGGCACCATCAAAGAATGTGATGATTGGAACTGCAGGTAGGTCAGATTTGTGTAGCACATAAGGCAACCATGGGTTAAATCCAAGGCAATCTGTGTAGCCAAGAGAGAGACAAAAATCACTTAGAAACTGCTGATCCTCAGTCTCCAACCTATGCCTCTTTTGTTATCTGTGGATATCTGTGAGAGAGGTGCTATTTCCAAAATGAGAGAGGTGTATTCTCAAACTGCTTTCCAGTTTGGTGCATGCAAGAGTGATCATCTAAGCTGAAAGCCCTCCAGCCTGGAAACTACCAGTAACAAGTAAGAGCTGATGATAAAAAACCAGGAAACAAGTTAAAAGCAGGTGTTTCAACACAGGCACAAGAGAAAGGAATCCAGTTTGTATATCTGGGGCAGATAATTGTCCAAGTGCAATGTGGAGTCACACTTGTGAGGGAATGAGGAGTGGGTTAGTCACAGAGTAGCATTTAAAGAAGCCCAAAGAGCCCATTTTTTCTGCCTGAACCTGTCTCATGCACAAGGTGAAGTGTGTCTCCTACATTCCCTATGGCTGTCCCTTGATCCAGGCGCATCATTCAGCCTGCTTGGGCACCCAGGTGAATCTCCATCCCCCATCGTTGTCCCTGCGCACAAAGGCCTGTCCTTGGTGGAAGCTGTGTGTTCTCACATTGCGGTGGGGACTCAGGGACGTTGTGAAGGCCACTTCTGTCTTTTTGGATGACAAATCACCAGTCAAGTAAGGCAATTCATAGGCTGGGAGGGAAGAAACTGGTGAGGAGACACATGGCGCTGAAGAAAACTGAGGGAGAAAGGGAGAGTCCTCACTGCATGGAAGGGTGCTGCTGCTGGCTGGAGGCAAATGGCTGCAGCTAAACACTGCTGCTGCTCCTTCCCTGTGTTCATAGTCTACTGCTCCCCCAGGGCTCTGGCAGTATGTGTCTTTTCCAAGGTCTGAGGACAGGGCACTGTAGTTAGCTGAAGCTTCATCAATGGTGTTCACATCTTTTAATCCTAAGGTCTGCAAAACCCAGCTGTCCACAGCAGGGCTGGCTTGCTCTTCACAGGCAGTGAATTCATTGAAGAGGTTCCTTCTAGCTTTGGAAGCATGAGGAGTTTCTTGAGGAACAAAGCAGAGGTCCTCTTTTAATCTCCTCTTGGTACTTTTGAGGATAGCACAGGTTTTTTGTCCATGGCCAGACAGCAGTTTCTATTAAAAAAAAAAAACAACAAAAACCAAGGTGGAGAGAGAAGATTAAAATCAGAATTTCTAGATACTCGGATGCAACATGTTTCTGACCTCAGATTTTAGATGTGCAAGATGGTTACTACCATCCTTATGAAGATACTTTTTTTCCACCCTCTGCTTAAACATATGGGTATGACCAACTATTTTGTTTCTTTACAGTGTCTGCCACAACCCACGCCCTGAAAGAGAAGAACGTGAGCATGTCAATAAGGCCTGTGCTTTGATGGCATTTCCAGGTGCAAGCTCCCACCTGACTTTGTGCCAACAGCATTTGGCAGGTGAGCAGGGCATAGGGGGCAAAGCAGCAGCCTGACAAAGAGGGAGGATGCAAAGGTAAGTCATGCTGTGACAGGGGTGATCCTGACCAGGCAGTGATCAGGGCAGCAGCTTGAGTGGCATTGTACTCATCAATTCACCTCACGTGTCATTATCCCAGGACAAGGACCCTTCAGGCATCCAGGGACTGTCAAAGGAAGGTGAGAATAAACAAGGAAGCTCCCCACTGTATCATGAATTTACTGCTTGGGTATGTCCTGTGAGTTTCACACTGGACCCTTCTCCACGTGACACAGGGGGTGGCCATGTCTTCCCTGCTGTGCCCAGTGAAGGAGACCTTTTCTACTGACAGGAGCCAGGTCTGGCCACAGAAGGGAGGACATGTCACACTATCAACTCATCAACGGGATGGAAAAGGAAAGTCTGCTATGTTCTACAGTCTTTTTTACCTCATGCCCAATCCACAGAGCTGAGCAAATAACCAATAGTTCAGTTTCATGGGCAAGGCTGAAATAGCAAAAATTGTCTTTAAGCTGACAAGAAACAGTTATTTTCTTTATTTTTGCTAAGATGAGAGACACAGAATCCAAATGTTAAAAAAACTCCTTCACACTTAGTTTAACAGAACCATTCAACCTGAAACGTTTAATTTTGTATTTCACCATTTAAAACAAAAGCCCATACAACATTTTAATTACTAAACTGGAAAAAAAAAACAAACAGTATTCTAATGTCAATGAATAAAACATATCATTGGAAATTCAGAAAACTAAACAAAAAAATCCTTATCAAAGGGATAATTGACAAAACAAAGACATTCAAGATGTATACATTCAAATTTTAACTTTTACTGAAAAAAAAGCATCAGAAGGAATAATTTTGCCTTGCCTAAGGCAAAAAGACATCTGTAACAACTACTACAATCTTAACTTACTTAGAGTTAACTACTAAACTAAACCTATGTGCTATACTGTCTCCACATCAAAACCTGATAGGATATCATTCCTAGGGGAAACAGTCACCTTTGTGAATTTAAATGTCACACTGCAGGTTGTCTACACTCTTAGATTTTCCATATATTTTAATGGCCTGTACCTAGTCAACCTGTTCCTTCTGCACACATCTATACGACAGGTTTGAACACAATACCTTGGCTTTTTCTTCTAAACACTTAATCAGGGCAGAATTCAGGTATTGTCGGAGGTTAATATTTTCTTCATGTAACCTAGCAAGTTCCTCTTCCTTCTGAAGCAAAGTATCTTGAAGCTGTGGAATAGAGATATTGATGAATAGATGTTGACTCTGTAACTTAATAGCAATTGCCCTATGGTACAAGCTGCTTGGATTTGATGATCTGGGTGTTTGTTTTGTGAGCTCAACTCACCCCCTCCAGCCTCTTGTCTCTGTAAATCTAAGTGGCATGACTGTTCAGTTTTCAGTTTTGACTTCCTTTAATATAGTTGACCAGTGGAAAAAAAAAAAAAAAAAGAGGAGTTGCAAACTAACAATTTATGGGAGTAGAATGCAGAACAAAGATGCAGTTGCTATTCTTTATGATACAGCAGTACTCAGTGATTCCTTCAATTCCGGACCCTACTGTGCCAGTCTTGGTACACAGAGAGTTGAAATAATCCCTGGTCCCAAAAGCTGAACAGGAATGGCAGACATCTAACACTTTTCCATGGGAAATCTAAGTGTCTGCAGATAGATTTTTGCCTCCTGGTCCTAGCTCTGGAGACTTCTTTAGGAGGACAAAGAATCTTCTGCCAAGGACCACAGGCAACTGCTGAGCACAGGCTGAGTCAAGAACAGACTTGAATGATTGAGGCAGAGCTCAAGAAAGAAGTACACTGACATCTGTAACTACACTTTGATTCCAGGGACTTTTAAGATAATATCTGAATTTTCACTGACTTCACTGTGTCAAAACATCAGTCCAAGTACTTAATCAGAGTCATCAATCTGAAGTTCCTTCATCTAAGACAGTTCAGAGTTTCTCCCATCTCTTGTTCGGATTTACAAAAAATGGTAAGATAAGAGAAAATACAGTAACAAGGAAATGCTTGCTGGTCAAAATGGTTGATCCTCCATGTAATTAGGCAATTCTGGTGGAATCATTTCCCATGAAGTTAAACCGGTGGCACCAGGAGGACACATGTATTTTTAGCCAACAGCATCATCAGAGCCTGAGGGACCCCCTGTTCATGGCCCTGGTTTTCTCTAGTGCCAAGGCTGCTGGTGCAATATGATGTAAGAAGGGAGGAATGGACAGGGAACCCCACCACACTTGTTCCAACTTCACAGAGCAACATGGCAGAGACAAATACTCCAAGCAAGGAACAGGTTTTCTGTCATTTCCGACATCCGTACCAGTGAGAGGGAGCCATGCCATAAGCCAACCCAGAAGGTGCCATACGTGATACAAAGTTCGGGAGCCTCGTGGGGCGAGCCCGGGTTGCTGCGGGGCGCGAAGCCTTTACCTGCTTGTTTCTGTAGAGTTGAGAGGATAGCTGGTCTCCCTGCCACGCCGCGTGCTGGGCACCGAGCTGCGGGCTGCAGAACTGGCCTGGGGACCAGAGCGAGGGTTAGCCCGGTGCCGCACCGCTCCCAGCCCGGCTGCGGGGCCGCGGCCCGTCCCCCCACCCCGGCGGCAGCTGAGCGCACTCACCCGGCGACTGAGCCTCCCGCTGGCACTGGCTGAGCGGCGGTTCCGCGGCGCAGACGGCGGCCCACGTCTCCTTGGAAACACCGGCGGGGGCGGACCAGGGGCAGGCGCTGCCCGAGCCCCCGGTGAAGTCCGGCTCCGGGCACGGCCGGCCGGCGCTCTGCGGAGGGAAGGGGCCGAGGCAATGGGGCGCTCGGCGGTGCCAGCGGTGCCCCGTCCCCAGCCGCCGGCGGGCCCCGAGGGGAGGCGGTGTCAGCCCGGCCCCGCCGCGCCCCGGCAGAAACGCCCTGGCGGGGCAGCGCTCTCCCCGCGGCTGTCCCGGCCGGGCTGTGCTCAGGTGCCGTCGCAGGGCAGCCCCGCCGCCCCTGCCAGGCGCCGCCGGCCCCCGAGGCAGCGCCCGACACCGCTCTGTGCACCGAGCGCGGGCACTGCCGCCCCGCCAGCCCCCCGCAGCACTGGGGCTCCGAGGTGTGTCAGGGAGGTGGGTCAGTTTTCTGCAAACCCTTGGGAAATGCTACGGTCCTGAGTGAGTTTAGGGTGAAGGGAGGTTCCAAGCTGTCCTTGGCCAAACCGCTCCTGCCACCTTGGGTGTTTGATTAAGCTCTAAAGCAGCAGTACAAAGCCAGCAGAGTCCCCTCCTGACTGCTCGCACTCACTTCTGTCCCTGCAGTTCTACAGGAGTCCGAGACTGCAAAGCCTGGGCTTGTTTCTGGATTCACCCTTTTTCCCTCCTCCAAATAAACCTCATCTGCAGCAGCTCTAAATCTGTGAGACAAAGGCAGAGCTTGGAGCCTCAATCAGGGAGTTTGCTCACCCATGGGAAGGCACAGCAGCAGAGACTGCTCTTGCAGGTAGAGGAGAGAGCCCTCTTTCTTTCCCATCTTAAGAGGGCACAAAATCTATTGCACCCCTCCCAAAGGAGAGACCAGCTTCTCCTCCTCCGCCTCGAGGTCGAGAGAAATGCAAAGCGCACTTACCATATTAGTGGCAGAATGAAATGCAGGTCTTGGGAGCACGTTTCTGTTAAAGCCCCAGAGAGGTTTAAATGGCTCTGAAGGAGGGGGAGAGGGGGGAGACCGGGGAGGCGAGTTTAATCTAAAGGAGCTCCCAGTGACGCCTCAGAGCTCTCCTGAAACCCAGCAATCTGATTTGGTGTAAAGCTGTCAAACTTGTGACGTGAATAAACAGCAAACTTGCTGAAATCAAAGTCATTCTTGTCTCACAAATCAACACAAGGAAGGAGGGAAAAGAAAAGGAGGGAGAAGGAAAAAAAGGCTTTCACACACTTCAGGGCAGCAGTGAACTGGTGCATCTGAGTTTCACTTCAGGAAATGAACAGGCATGCAGGGAAGCATCCCACATGTTCAGAATAAGGCTGCTAGTGTTGCTGGTGAGTTTTTGGACTTATTTTGTTTTGTTTTCAAGCCTGGTTTGTGGTTGTAAAATCCAGCAGGAAGAAACAAGTTTATCCAACCTGCCTGGCTGACGGAGTGGATTTTGCCTGGCTTCTGAGGGTTGTGTAGAAGCAAATACAATTCAGAGCAATTCTGTGGACAGTTCTGATGAAGAAGGTGCAGGTTTCAGAACAACAGTCTGCAATGACAAGATCCTGCAAATGTCTCAATATATTGGGAATGTTTCCTGTCAACCCGCAGGCTTCCAGATCTCAGGATATAAATGCAGCAGTGGTAAAAGATTTCCTATCATAAAGGATTTACTATCATAACGTTGCAAAAGCCACACACAGGTGTGTGAATGGCAGAGATTGTCTCATTATAGTCACTTCTGATTCATATCAGATTTATGTAACAATCAAAATCCATGGATAAGCTTGAGTTTTTCCCAGGAGGGAAAAAAATCAAACCAAAGATCTTCACTGAAGGTTTGTCTTGGAACAGCATAGGGGATGGTGGGAATAAAGCCAACAGCAGAGCAGTTATTCCACCAGGATCCTGCACTGTGGCAAGGGCTATTCCAGGTGGTATCCTGACCTGTCTGCAGCCCACAAGGATGAAGCTGGGCCGAGGGCAGGCTGTGCTGGTATATGGGATGGTCTTTCATTTCTTCCTTGAAGGATGCTCAGTGCTGTTCCCCCATTAGCAAGGCTCAGGGACAATACAAACCAAGACGACCATTTGCCTTACATTCTTTTATTACTGGCTATTTTCCTAGGTTGCTGCCCAAGGTAAACTGGCAGATACACCAAATTAAACCACTGCCATCTCCCGCCTTTATGGTTTTTTCCAACAGTGGCATTTTAAAAAGGCCGTGTACTCCGACCCCAGAGTGCCTTGGGTCACCCTTTATCTTTCTTAACCCGCACCACAGCACATTTGGTAACTGCTGTGATAACCCGCTCCCTTCAGATGCCAAGCCCTCCCGAATGGCTGTGTCATCTGTTGGCTACGAAGGAACAGGAGCTATGTGACACACGTCCAACATGCGCCAAGGCCCAGCGCAGCTCCTTGGTCGGGTCTGCTGCCTCTGCCCACTGCTGAGCTGCCGCAGGGCGCTGTGGCACCGGCGGCTCCCTCATGCCGAGGACATCCCAGGCAAGCGCAGCTGCTCTGGGGCCCCGCGGGCGGCAACGCGCTGAGGAAGGGTCTGGGGGAGGAGAGTGAAGCCAGGAGAGGAGGGGTGCTGGGGAGGACAGGCTGGAGGAGCCCTCACAGCCTGCAGCAGCCCTGTGCGATGCGCGAACACCGCGACTCTCGCCCGGCCCGAGCAGCTGCTCCGGGCCCCGCAGCCGCGGCCATGTTGGGGCTGCCCAAGATGGCGTCATCGACCGGCGCCGACTCCGCCGCTCCGGCAGGGTGGCGGGGGGAGCCGCGGGCCCTCCTGACAGGCAGGGGTTGTTCCACTGCCGGTGCCCGGCTGGCTCCGGAGCGGGTGAGGCAGATGCCGAAGAGCCTGCAGTGGGTGAGGAGTAGGGATTCCCGGCGCAGAGGGTGCTCTCCTATGTCGCCCCGAGGCACCTCGCGGTTCCCCTGTCGGGGCAGCAGCAGAGATAGGAGAGCTGGGTATCAGAACAGCACATCCAGGGGATGATTAGAGGTCTGGAACATCTGTGTTGTGAGGAGATCTCAAAGGCAGGGGTGTCAGAAAAATTAATCCACAAACACCAGAGGTTTATGCCCAAAAAGGAGACAGAGGAGTCCTGTAACTTTATTCGAATAAAGGGAGAGGTCATGGGACAGTTTCCCATGGGGGTCTCTCAAATTGTTAAAGGACGCAGCCCCTTTTTATCCTAATTTCCCGGGTGCATCTCCCTTTCTCTTTCCCCATTGGCTGAGGTACTCAGGAGGTACAGACTTCCCAAATCGCCTAATACAGACTCCCTTCTAATGTACATACCCCCTCTTTTTGTTTTCTTTGTGTCTCTGTTCTTTTTGTCTAAGTCCAGGGATTTAACACTGTCCTGGGTGAGTAACAGTTTGTGTCAATTCATGGAATTCCTATGGAATTTATGGTTCCTCCCATTGCTTCTTTCACCTATCAGTATCTGGCTTTATCTACCAGCAGGCTCCACAATTTGTTTGTAAAGACACCTCCCTCTTGTTCCTTTCAGGGGTCAAGAGGATGGTGGCAGACCCTTTTCAGTGGTGCCCAGCGACAGGATGAGGAGCAATGGCCATAAACTAGAACACAAGAAGCTTCACCTCAACATTTGGAAGATCTTCTTTCTATTGAGGGTGGCAGAGCACTGGAACAGCTGCCAGGGAGGGCGTGGAGTCTCCCTCTCTGGAGACATCTCAAGCCCACCTGGACAGCTGTGGTCACTTCACTGTTGTGTCTGTACAGCTGGTGTGATGTTGGCTGGGGGGCTGACAGTGCTTGGCTCTCCAAGCTCAAGAAATTCAGGTCAGCTCACCAAGGTTGATATGCTGGGGAGTGAAAAGTGGTATGTAAGTAAAAGACCACCAAATCAGCGCCCTGGCAGGTTTGGGGAGATACCCTTTGGGTGACTGTCAAAGAAAGAAAAATGCTGTTGTTGTAGGAAAGAAACACCTAATTTTGCAAAATGGTGCATGGATGGTCACACACAATGATGGAAGAGGTTCAAGTTGGTGGAAAACATACCAGTTTTAAATTTTTTTATGTAACCTTAGCCAGGTTTGTCCACCTTTGCCCTGGGGGAAGGGAACGGAAGCTTCTTTCCAGGATATTGCTTCTCTAGATGAAGCTTGGTGAGTTTAACATACCAACAGATTAGGAGTAGCCCAGAGATACCCAGAAATATAAAAGGGAATCAACAGAACATCAATGGAACATCAGTAGCCATCTACAAAATACCCCAGACACCACCCCTAGCAAAGTGGGAGACATCTGGTCCAGAAAGGACTGAAAAGAAAATTGAAGGATGAAAATCTAGGCAAGGAGATTCGGATCCAGTGAGAGACTGAATACTGGGGGTTGCTCAACTCTAGACCAATGAACTTTGAAACACTGCATCTCTATGAAACACTGCATCTCTATGAGTTTTGACTGTATAAAGTAAAGACGTGTTTTTGGAGTATTTTCCTTGGCACATCCTGGCCAGAAAATAAAGTAATGCCTGATTCTCTATCACTTCAAACATAGTGCTAGAGCGTTTTTATTTTCTTCCTGATTTTTGGTGACAAAGTCACAGTAGCAATCACACATTGGTGTGGGTGTAAAACAAAACTAAATAACAGTCATCTGCTAATTTTCCTCTTCATCTGGCACTCTTACTGCTTATTGCAGTTAACGATGAACTCTTTAATTGGGAATAAAGTTCTGGGGCAAAATATTGTTATGAAGACTACAGTACTGCTTCAGTGGAGATGTCACTTTGAATGTCATAGCAGCTTTTTTCTGAAGTTTTGGGAACACAAGTGTACTGCAGTGTGTTAATTCCTATATTTTCTTTGTACCTGGATTTTCTTTTGTATTTTCTAGGATGTTTCTTGTTTAAATAACAGTGGTGAAGTTAATCCTTCAGACTAAAATAAAATCTAAAAAAAAAACCAACACTTTTTCTCTGGTTTATCCCATTTTTATGTAAAAATGGCCTTAAAATTGCATTTGCAGCATAGTGAACTGGCTCTCAGAAGGAATGGTACACAGAAGAAAAATAATATTTACAAGTAGTTTAATTCAAGCCTTATATCAGATTTACCAGAGTTACCGTATGTGTTTCTTTGCATGTCACCTGCACGGGTGTCCAAATCGAGCCCAAATCCTTTTCACTTGTCCTGCCACATTACTGTTACAGTGCTTCTTATCCTTATTAAGTGGTTAAGTGAATCAGTGGCAAAAGAAAGGCTCACTTAATAATTCAGAATATTAACCTGTAGACAGGTACACACAGGTATCTGGCACTTGCATGAATCTCTGATCATGTTTGCGAGCCAAAGGTGTGAGAAATTAAACCTGATGAGACTGATTTGCAAAAATTCATTTGAAAGTGAATTTATGCAGATGCAGGTTTTGGCTGTTTCTCTGATCAGTCTTCCTCCTTGAGCACAGGACTAAAAGGCACTTCTCAAATCCAGTCCCCTGCTGTTGAGACATTCTTAAACTTTTCAATCTCCCTCTTAAAACTAATTAGGTTATTTTCCTTATGTTATTCCCACTGTGAGGCTACACCGTACTCTGAGCTCTGATGGCTGGACACTTTCTGGTTTCCAGGCTGGATGTATTCATAGCAGGTATAATCCTTTTTGTCCTTGTGCCAAACTTTTGCTCTAGTTTAGACACTCCATCTCCTTCTCTAGTGTTTAGCCTTGATGTCTTTGCAAAATGCTGTTACACATTGTCTTTTCCTTTGCTTTTTAGGTCAAAGAAGCCAGATTCTTTTACAATCTTCCCTAACCTAAGGAACCCATCTGAGAAAATATTCTGACTGATATTGTCCCGGTTTTTAGATGGATGACAAAGTTACTCAGATTACTGTGTAACACACCATTGATTTATAGAAAAGCATGGGCAAATCTTTCTCTTTTATATCCTTCTGGTATATTTTAGGGCAGTCTTTACCTTTTCATCGCTCTCTCACACCAGTTAGTAATCTTGAAATCACTGTCAGCTGGCAGTGAATACACCTGTGGGCTTTATTTCCTGTAAAATGCAGTTAAGTCTAATTGAGTCTTCAATGCTGTTGGGCTCTAGCTCTCCCGTGTTGACACTTTTTAGGACTGTGGCATTTCACAAGTATGTAGACTAAAGAAGAAAGATGGCTACAAGATGGAAACACTGCAAAACACCTTTCTGGGCTTACCTGCAGTTTCTCACAGCAAGAATGGTGAGACAGTGAGCAGAGGATATCCTATCTGTGCGCAGGTATCGTGGTGGCTTCAATGCTTTCTTTTGGTTTGAAATGAAGGCACACAGTGTATGTAAGGTGTATGTGATTTTGTTCCTGTGTTTTCTGATATGCACTGGATGAGATTTATCCTTGATAGGGCCTTAGAAGGAAATTTGGTATTACTAGTGCTTAATTGTCTGTGTTCAGACAAGGATTTTTTTGCAAGGAAAGTATGTTTTATTTTAGCTGCTGTATGTAAAAGAATTGGTTTTTTAGTGATCTAGAAGTTTAATTAGAGAAATGGATACTATCTGATAAAATTTATCTGAAAAAATTGAAGGTTTTCTACTTAAATAGTGACACTTTTATGTATAGAATATCCTTACAGACAATGCATGTAAGGAGCATGTTTGAATAACATCTGTGCCATGCTTTGTATCCACAAATGCTCACCCATCATTATCACCCCTGCTATCAGTAAATCTTGGGTCTGTCCTGTGGATGTAGCTGTTGTTTCACAAGGGACAGAAGATCCCTGCTTTGAAGAGAGATCCTTTAGGTAAAGCACAAATAACTGCTGAAGATCCAGGACTAGAAAGGACTTGCTCTTGTGATGCTGGTACTGCTTTTTACTCTTTAAAATGCTACTGTAATTTCCAATCTGATTTTTTTCATGGACGTTTGTTGCTTTAGCTTTTAGCTTTTTCCATTTTGCCCTGTGTGCCATTTTATGTGTTATAAACAACAATCTACACTGTGTTTGGCTTTGTGTAATTGCTTTTATATTTTGCCAACCATCTGAGAAGCAGTCCTCTAGATTGCAGTTGATTACACCCTGAGGTTTTCCTGAAATGGAAAGGCAAATAGAAAAAGTGCAAGTTTTATGAGCACAGATTATGTGTATAGAATTTACTGCTAACAGAATGTCAAAGAGAGTGAGAGCATTGTAATAAGCAAGTGGTTTTTATAATCTCAGAGTTTTCTTTTTAATATTTTTGTTAATTCTATTGGGTATGTTGACCTTCTGTCTGAGGAGGACACTAATGGCACTGGTGTAGTAGTATCCTATAGGTGTGTTCTCTCAGAACTCATCCCAGACTCTATTTATTGCCTGTTTATTGCCTTTCCTTTGGCTGGAATTGTATAATAAAAAAAATCCTGAGGTCCTGGTCTCAGGGCTGACATTTGACAACCTGATGGGCTCTCCTGAAAACTGCAGATGGGAATTTGTTACTGTTGCCAATCTGATTGGTGCAGGGAAGAGAAATATGTTCTACTCTTGTCTGATGTTGTACAGTTTTATAGCAGCACTTAAATGCCTGAAACTTCTGAACACCACGCATTTATGGTATACGCTCAAGTCAGTGTCTTCATCTGTTTCAGTTCCTTATCTATCAATCAGGACTGGTATGTCTGCTTAGATTTCACATTTCTCTAATAAAAAATGTCCTCCTCTAGCCCTGGCCAAATGAGTCCCTTTGTTCTTGGCTGAGACCAGTTGGCTCCAGAAGAGCAAATTAATTGTGACCTGATAACTTTTCATGATGTTTGGGGGTTAATTAAATGGGAGTTTGTTGGAGGTTGGAGAATTTTTCCATCCTGTTGCTAGGGAAACTTTGACAAGCCTTAATGACTGGGTACTTAAGAGACAAAAGATGTTGCAGGGTGTGGTGAGAGGAGAAAAAGGTACCTGGCTGTTGGTAACTTCACTTTGCTCCCAGGACATTGGAGGAGAGGGTTTGCTTTCTTTGCTGCTGCTGTGGGGACCCAACTTGGGACTGCCTTGTTTTTTTTCTTCCTTGCTGGGTGAGCTTTCGTTGGGGAAAGAAGCACGGGATGCCGACCCTATTCTCCACTGCCACCCCCCGCCCCGGAATGCATGTCTTCCCTGGCTGTGTACGGTAGTTGCCACGGGGGGAGCCCGGCTGTCACTGACTCTTACTCCCTCCCTGCCAGGACGCACTGCAGCTTCTGCCACCGCTGCGGAGCTTCTGCCACCTTTTGCTCGCTGGCCCGAGTGAGCCAACCCTGCCATCCAGCTTGCTGCTCTGAGGCTTCCCGCTGCAGCCCATTTCGCCGTCTGGCCGCCTTGCCATCTGCTCTGTCTGCCATTATTCGCGTCAGAAGAGATCTCAACTCGCGCCACAGCGCCCCCTGCAGGCGCGGGAGTCACTGCCCCTGCCCTGCCTGGCTGGGAGCCCAACAGCGCCCCCTGCCGGCCGTGACTGTAACTGCACCAAAGGGGGGGGGGTGTCTGGCAGCCCAGAGAAAGCTGCCACCGGGTTTCTGGTTTGTTTGTTATTGTTACTGTTGTTGCTTGTTTTCCTCGTTATAGATACTAGTAAGGAGCTGTTATTCCTTTTCCCGTATCTTTGCCTGAGAGCTCTTGATTTTGAAGTTATAACAATTTGGAGGGAAGGGGGGGGTCATATTGTCTGTTCTTAGGGAGATTCCCACCTTCCTTAGCAGACACCTGTCTTTCAAACCAAGACAGAGTTTTAATATAAACCATGATGTAGTTTTGGAAGCAAAGCCTGTTCTCAGTCTGGCATCAGCAGCACGCTGCTGCTGTTGATGTTCTTCCATCTAGAGGTTCCCACTGCACTGAGCTGCCATGCTGCAGCTAAGTAACCTTTACATCATTGAAAGTGATTCAGCAGTGCAAAAAAAGTGCACTGAGGTAGTCCCAGGGTTAAATAACAGACGGCAGAAACACGTTTTTTGAGTGTGCTCTGAGTGTGACCATCGTGGTTTGGGGGAAATTGTTGCGCCTACAAAAGAAAGACCCGTGTGCTGAAAAGCCATGTTTTCCTCCATGGTGTTTTCTATTGAAGTCAAACTTTTTTGCAGTGAGACCTGCCAGAAAAGCTTAGCTCACGGGTTCAGTCCAAATTAGGATGAATTTTCATGGGACCAGATGCAGAGCTGAATGGGACCTCATATCTGATCATCCACTGATGTGTGCATTTGCCTGCTTCTAACCTGGCCTGTGAGCTCCTCCTGTGTGAACCGTGCTGCCAGTGCCGATGTACTGGGCTTCACCTATTTAACAGTGCTTTTCCTCTTGGCAGTGGCTCAGGAGTTGGCAGTCTGGCTCCTCTCCATATTGCTTTGGTTGTAGAACTGGGCACTTTCCATTCTTGGCTGGCAGTTGGGATGTTTGGCAGAGATCTCTGATCTGAGTAAATATGTGTGAGGGCATCTCTTCATTGCAGAGCTGTATGGCATTGCCTTCCCTAATCAATAATGAAAGAAAGATTCTAGGACGTGTTGAAATGTGTTGGGGGTCAGAAGGTGAAGGATGTTGTCATGAGCTGAGAAAGATGTCAGGGTTTTTGTGCATAGTTTTCAAAGGCTGAGTTAAAGCAGTAAGTTACTGGGGAGATATCCTAGTAAAACAGCTCTGTCTGTATACACAAAATTTCCAGCTCCTAGTCCATGCAGGTAGTGTTCGATGAACTGGTGATGAAAAGGAATTAGTTGGCTGGTAATTCATTTAAAAGATTGGCAGAGGATTTTACAGGCTTACACCAGAGCTGGCTGGAGACAATAATCTCTTTTCTCGAAGAATGCCAAGGTCCTGACGCCCAGCTCGTTGGAATGAAACCTGAATGCTTTTTAATTCTCTGTGAGAGATTTTTTTTCTTTCCCCTCTTTGGTTTTTGTTTTTAGGAAGGAACAAAATGTTTCATTGTGATTTTGTCAATTATTTTGATATAATGGATTAAAAGAGTAAATGTCTTCCAAATCCCAAAGCCTTTTAAAAGAATTCCATTCAAAACACATCAGAACTGTTTTCTTCCCTAAATTTTTGCTGAAATTTAATTTTAACCAAAAGTTTACACACTTCAATGGCAGCATGACTTCCCTTGTAGCAGTGGATAATAACTGCAGACAGGAATTTTTTTGGTCTGGTTATATTTTGTGCTATCCTGGAGGAGGAAGAGGTGGGGGGACGTTTGTATCCATTTGGCAACTGTATACTGTGCCAAGCAATGTAAAAAGGCCTGAGAGTGAATAAGAAACAAGAACTATTTGGTTTTTAACTGCTCCTGGATGAGAGAGCAGGATTCATCTGTGCCTTACTGTAATTTTACAGTTCCATTGCAAACTGCAATAGTACAGCAGGAGAAGAAAGAAGAGGTTAGTACAGTGCAACAGAGCAGGCTTGGCAGGGGAGACTTTCTCTTGGCTCAAGATTATTGTGTCCAAGTCTCCTGAAGTAACTGGAAGGAACAGACTTAAATGACATCTATCGAGCTGCCCAGAAGCGCACGTGAATTCTGTATCTTTCCTTGCTCTCTTTCTAGTCAGACAGAAGTGAGACCTCTTGCCACCCACGGAAGCTGCAATGACTGATCTGTCATCCATGGTCAGCATTGAAGCTCCTGACATGCACATTGGAACCTTGTTGGCTCTTGTCAGTGTTTGCTTACCTCCCTCTTAGAGCTAGAAAGGTGTACTGTTGTTTGAGAATTTGCAGCTTTGTTTGAACTGATTTAATTTGGGATGTTGCTACTAGCTGTTGAATGTTGTTTTGCAATTCCACAAATTTTTAAGAGAGTTTTGTGTTCAGGGACAGGGCTTAGACCTCTCTGTACTCTCCAGTACCCAGGAGATGCAAATCTACAAGGAAGAGTCTGGACAAGCACCCTTGGTGCCTTGAGCACAAAGGAGTGTGGCCCTCTGGAGCAAAATACTTCAGTGGGAAACTGAAAGACCCTACAGTGTTCAATTCTAGGTTGGCTGCTGGCCTGCAAAGTGCTCTTCAATAACTTTTATCACTCTGTTTACCCTAAATGTGTGATGAGGAAGATACTGTGTTAGATGTGCTTACTGACTAATAGCCCTATGTGATTGCTGGCAGTTTTATTTTCAAGACCAACACTAATTATAGACTTTATTCTTTCAAAGATGGGGTTTGGTACCATGAATTTGGAGCTTTTTCAGCTTATTGCTGAAAATGTTTTGGTTTTCGTGCACTCCTGGTCGCTAGGATGTTTTATAGAAGGATGTCGTAGGTGAACACTAGAGGGCTTGCTAGCATCCCTCCCTCTGCTCCAACCCAGGCACAGCAAGAAGGTTCAGCTGCGTAATCAGGAAAGCTTCACTCAGGATCCTACGGCTGGATTTAGGTTTTGAGGATGGGTGAAACTGAGCAACACGGGGGAAAGGAATTATTTTGTGCTGCATCTTCAAAGCTCCATCAGATCCAGGAGGACAATAGCACTTACTCTGCCTTATGGCAATGACCTTTTCAGGTGCATCTGTAAGCAGAGAAAAGTTGCCAGTGGGAGCACTGCAAGCACAGGCTGTGTTTCAGTTCAGCCTCCAGTCAGACAGAAGGATCCCAGGAGCAGTTAACTACAGGAATTTCAGCATTTAGTTGTGGGTGGTTTTCAGGTTGCCTGTGCAACTTTGCAGTGCATAGAGGTGTGAGGACCATAGGAGAGGCAGGCTCTGGATCTGGGTGTTGTGAATTGCTGTCTAGAAGCCCCCAGCACTCTCCACTGCCCATAGGGAATCTGGCTTAACACCAGGCAGTGTGACAAGTTGCCATGTGATTTCCCAAATCTGGGAATATCTGATGCCTCACAACACTTTGATCAAGTTGAAAGATCTGTGTGAGTGTGCTCACCTCGAGAGTTTGTGATGTGTCCAGCCAGAGTCATCCTGGCATCGCTGTTGCCTCTAGTGCTTTACCTACTATCGAGGCTGCAACTTAACAGTGTTTGACTGGTTAAAAAACAATCATATCACTGGGTTCCCTCTTCAGCAAGTACTAAGAAACCTTCTACTACAGCGCAGGGGAATAGAAGGCAGAATGATTCTTATTAATTACCATGCTGCCAGCAACCAGCCTTACAGCAATGAGTTAAGCAGCGCCATCCCTGTAGATGGTCACTCACCAAACTTTTTTTTTAGTTGACCTGCTGGGATTTCTCCTTCTCCTCCCTCCCCTTCCTCTTCTCTCTCTCTCTCTCTTTCTCTTTATTGTTTTCCTCAGGTCTCTTGATTAAATACTGGCTTTCTAAATTGAGGATAAAATTAATTCAGCACACAATGCCACAGCTGGAATGAAATATGGCCGGTTGCCCATGTGGAGGGGAGGGCTCTGTGCTGGCTGGGGGTGGCTTGTTGCATCTCCTAAGGCCACTACGGGCTGTCACTGATTTATTGATAGTGCTTCTAGCAATAAAGTAAGAAGTTAACTAACTGTGAACATATGGTTCAGCTCATGCTTGACTCAGCAGCCACCTTGTTAGCCTGGAGCTGCCTAGGTGTTCAGAAGCAGGAGAAGAGGGAAGTTTTGGGTGGAAGGTGTAGTCCAAAGTCCCACTGACAAGCCAGAGGGAGACTTGATTGATCTTAATCTAATCTTTTTGTTTGGAGGCAGCATGCTGTTGTCAAGAACAGCTTGGTAATAGCAGATTTGTGGCCTCTAAGTCCTTGTGGTTATAGCCAGCATGTGACACTCGGTCAGCTCCTTGCATGCCCTGTACTTAATTGGTCTCGATGGTGGGGTCTGAAATGAAACGGTAGTTCAAGGTGCAACACATGCTGTACCTGAAAGTGGAGCCCGGGAGCTGCTGCACAGATGTCAGCTTTTTACCAGTGGGCTTAGCACTGGGGACCCAGAGGGTCTGCACAGAAAGGGACAAGGGGCATTTGAGAGGACCCTGCCGATTTTCAGTGCTTAATATGGAATTAATTAGAGGAAAACTTCAGAGAGAAAGAGTGTGACTGGTAGAGGAACAAGAAGGGAGAGGCAAAGAACTTGTTAGGAAGTTAATCAAGGTGGATTGCAATTTTGCCTGCATTGAGTGGTCAGCATGCATAGTCCGGATACAGGAGAGTCTTTAATGGGAATTGATACCAGCTAGAGGGGGGAGGAGGGTGTCTCTTTCTGTCCATCTGTTGATCTTTCACAAGTGAATTGGTCTGTGCCACAGGATTCAAAACAGTGTCGTTAGAGACTGCTTTTTGTGGGTGTACATGGTCTGTAGGAAGAGTGAGCTTATTTCTGTCCAAACTTTTAAAACAATTTTAGGGTTCTTAGACTTCAATTAACTGGAAATTAAGCTGAGTGTAGAAAGAAGACAATTATAATAATAGGTATCAATTCCAGGGATTAGTGATTTGACACAGCCAACAAATGGATTATTTTATGACTACCTAGACAAAGCAAAAGTGGTCAGAGAGGGCTATCTGTGTGCTGGGCTGCATTTAGCAAGGCCACAATCAGCAGGCTGAGGGAGATGATTGGTGATCTCTGCTAGGCACTGGTGAAGCTGCATCTGAAGTACTGCATCTGATTTTGGTATCAACAGTGCAAGAAAGTTGTTGTCAAACTGGAGAATCAAACAGGAGGGCCACTAAGCTGGTCAGGAGGCTGCAGCATGAGAGGGTGAGGGAGCTGGACTTGTTTAACTTGGAGAAGAAGGCTAAAGGAATCTGATGACAGTCTGTTTTCTCTATATATCCCCAACAGCAAAAGAGACCAACTCAGATATGCACAGTGAAAGGACTCAAAGTATTCAAAACCTGGAAGAAGTTATATTTCAATTAGATATGAAAGGAAGAAAAAAAGACAACCCAGATATGATATACTAGAGAGGTCGTGAAATCACCATTTCTGGGTTTTTTCATAACTTGCCTGGGCCAAGTCCTGAGCAGTCTGATTTAAATTTGGAAAGGACCCTTAATTTTCCTATGACCAGGCTGCAGCTGGAGCACAGCCCAGGGCCAGTGACAGAGGCACATGGCTCACATTCTGTCATGTGTTGCTGTGCTGGCTGGTTTGTGGCTCTGGTGTCACACCACAATGTACACGGCAATTACCATTGTTGCTTCTATAATGTAATGAATTAGGGCAGTTAATTAGTGGGTAAAGTTGATCTGTACACAACAATTTGGAATATTTTCCACCCAGATAAAGCAATAGCTTATCTTAGCAAAGGCAGTGCTTTCAGCTGTGATTAGCCTGTTAGAGCTGAAATGATTTTTGAGGCTGAATAAGTGCCTGTCCCTCATCTATTTCTTATCTCCTGTGAGAGGATGCTGCAGGTGAGTTGAGGACCAGAATGTGACAGGTCCCTATGAGACCTCATATTTCTGCTGAAGATGGTTTGAATTCACCTGGTTGAACTGAACTGCTGCAGGTTGGAAGCACTGATGTCACTTGTACTACAGGTTCAGGCTATTGAGATGTTAATCTCTAGTTAACAGTAATCTAGAAGAGGTGGAGGGATAAATTCTCAGGCTATTAAAGCTGCTTTTACAGTGTATTTCTGGCCAAAGCCTTGTTTTGTGTTTGCCTGTGAGGACCTTCTCTGGCTGAAATCTTTGTCTGGTGTGTAACAAAACAGAAATAGTTACATTAAAGAAAAAGCACAGAGATTAAATGTTCAGCCTTAATTCTCAATTAATTGTTATTTGTATCACTTTAATAGTGTGAGAGGGAGAAGTCTGAAGAAATAGGCACTTAAACCCAGCATAACCCTTTATAAGCATGTCTGCATGGTGTAAAGCAGCTCTGGAGGAAAGAAGAACCAGGATTTAGTGCTTCCTGGGCTCTCTTGGGATCATCTCTTGCTGCGTTTCTTACCCAGAGAAGCAGTGTAGCACAGTGAAAACCTTCTCACGGTACTGTTGTCATTCCTTGCTGCAAAAACAGCCACTGCTTTGGTTTTTTGCAAGTGTAGGTTATTTAGAAAGATGAGACTGTGATTATGAGAAATTCAACTGACTTTGGCTCAGATTTGAAAGTGACTGGATCAGTTAGTGGTTTTGTACCTAACTCAAAAATGGAGCTGGGGGTAAAGATTAGGATGTAGATAATAATCCCCAAAGTACAGTAAATACACAGAAACGTGTGAATTTGAAATCTGATTTCAGAGTTGCTACAAGGAAGATCTCTTATCTGCCAGGTTAGGAGGAACTTCTCTGACTTAAGTTTGAAGTTGCTGTGCTGAGGCAGACCTGTAACTGAGTAGGAGCAGTTATTTAGTTTAGCTGGTGCCGAATGGAAAGTGGGCAGCAGTGCTCATAGTTTCCTGGGCACCTTTTTTCTCTGGAGCTGGCCAAAGGCTGGGGGGCTGGGGGGGTGGAGGGGTGAGGTAAAAAAATCTAAGCAGAACTCACAGTGCCAATGAATGAGACCAACACATATAGATCAAAGGCAGAGGCACTCTACAGTGAGTCTCTGAAAATAGAAAACTTCTGTTCTCTGCAAGTAAAATCGTATTCTTGCTCGAGTGTGTGTGGGACTTGGAGCTTCTTTGCTATGTGTTGGTAAAATGACTTGTTCCCTGGTGCAGAAGTTGCAACACCTGTGGTTTTATACTCAAAAGCCTATTTCTTTGTCAGAGAGAGCTTTATATCACTCTGGACAAACTCTTTAGGTGTGCTTCCATTTAGAATTCAATGATATTTCCCCATCTGCTGATTTCCTTTGACATCCCAGCTGAAACTGGGATCCGAGTCACGATGCGCCTGTTTCAGTACCAGTTGCTGCTCCCTTTCCCGCCTAGTGCAGCTGCAGCCATTAGGATGACTTGCATCTTGCTGCATGCAACATGCCTGATCTTTACCCTACAGAGGCATTGTTTAAAGGGCTCTGAAGATTTTGAACAAACTGGCCTGGCAGGGGGACTTTCAACTTCCCCTCCTTTATGGGCACAACAGCCCGTGTTTGTAAACAGAGCCTTAGAGGGGTAGTGGGAGCCACTGGAGGACTGTCAGCTGGTTAATTGGATGTCAGCTCCCTGCCGGGGACAGGGCTAATGAGTCATCCTGCAGAAGGAGAATGGCCTGGAGAGAAAGGCAAGGAATTGGACAGCAATAATCACATCGACAGAGGAGCCCAGAGCCCTCCTGCTGGGAGAAAGGCAGAGCAGCATTTGGGTACACAGGACTTCCCTGTTTGGATTTTGTTAAATAGAAGTTAAGCAGGTTCTGAATTTGTAAAGTTGAGATATTATTGCTGGTGCATGTGTTTAAACAGGTGCTCATATGCATGGGCAGTGGTTTAAAATACAATATAAATACTTTCAGTTTATAGGTTTTGGTGGCCTTTGTTTTCTGAAAAATACCTAAAGAAAGAAAGAAAAATGATATGTTAATGGGGATTTAAATGCAGAAAATGTCAAGGAATAATCATACAAGGAACACTGCAATCACTTCTTCAAATTAGGAAGTTTATTTTTTCTTTTGAAAACATAAGTCAAAGATTATGTCCTTTTTGCTGAAAATTGTCTTCTAAAACAATGATTTTTTTTCCATGTGACCCTATTGTTAAAAAAAACTGAAGTTTTTTTGAAGTTAGCAATTTGTACATAAGTTCACTTTATTTCAAAGAATATTTAGATTTGAAAATATTTGTCAGTGTAGTTACACTAATAAATAGAGGGATTTTATTTATATCCCTTTCAAGAGAGGAAACACAGATGAGAGGGATTGGATATTAAGTTCTAAAATAAGATCATATGTTCCCATTAAAAACTATTTTTGCCAAAGAAAAAGATAAGAGAGAAATAGTTAGACAGACAAAGAAAGGTAATATAAATGTTAAAAGAATTTTTAAAAAGATGGCTGTAAGAAATCCTGGTGAGTCGTTAGGTCTCTCTGTATGCCCTAAAATGAGCTGCCCTTTCCCTAAGCAGTGCCTGATGGATGTTTACCTAGCCAGCTCTTGAAAACAGAGAAGAATGGAAGATCCCTTGCCAACCAATTCCAGCATGCAACAGTTCTTACTGCAGAGATTTTCCTTGATACTGATTTAGTGGTAATTTAAGTTCATTGCTTCATGTCCGACACTCCTTGAGCATAAAATTAATTCACTTGCCTCTTTCAGCAGCATTTTCTATATTCAATACTTTTCTTAAATCTTCTTCAGAGCTAATACCACATTTTCTTCTTTCGTGGTATCCAGATCACTAATTGTTCTAGTATCTATTTGCTATTTATTATTTACTGAACAACCAAGAGAAGATGGGGGAGGAGGGAAGGTAAAACTGGACTTGCTGCAAAGTGAATTTGTTACCCAGGAGAACTTTTTTGTAGGTAAGAGTTACCTGCTCATTGGAGTGTCAGGGGAATGCAGTCAATGCTGGGGTATAGCCAAGCCACACTTGTCTTCCTGAAATTTGAACAAATCTCATTGTGAGTGGCCCACTCGCATCCTGTCCGCTGTAGCACATAAGCAATGTGCTCCCTGATCCTAGTGCAGCTCATGGCAGTAGCACTGGGAAGACCTGTATGCCTCAGTGCCCCTCAGTCATTCAGAAATGGACATTCATGTGGCTGACAGCCAGTGCAGTAAAGGAGGAATTGGCTTCTCTCCCAGTTTAATGCAATGTGTTGGTTTTTATCGGGACTTCTCTGAGGTTTTCTTTATAGACAAAAAAGCAAATGGACAAAGTAGTGTTTCCCTTGATCTGCATTCACCTGTAGGGTCCAGACCTGGTCCGAAATAGTTGAGGAAGTAGTTAATTTAGTTTCTAAAATTGCTTAAATATTGCATAGTGGCCTGGAACTGGGGGACTGCATGGATAGGGAAACTCTTGTTTTGAAGGCTGTTGGTCCCTCATAGCTGTGACATTCACAGGAACTCCTGTTTGCCCTGGACTCCCATTTGTGCCTTCCAACAGGGTGGTTAGAGATAAAGATTTCTAATGAGCCAGGATGTGCAAGAGAAAAGAGAACTTGCAGAGAGCTGTAGGTAGTTCTAGTTACCCAAGGAAGGATAGTGCGCTGTGTCACCTCCTTCCACATGGATAGCATGGCATATTTACCTGGCTGCTGCTTATGCTCGATCAGATCTGTAGGGTAAAAGCAAAAGGCTGTCAGTCCTGCACCAAATTAAAACAGAATCATGAGCATTAACGTGCTTTATAAATGCAGGTTAAGCACACTGTAATTATAGTCAGCTGCCTGGCTACTGCAATCCAGTAGCACTGGGCTTAGGAATGAAGTTGACTATACAATTAATAGGAACTTACATTAAGAGTTACAAAAGCTTTGTAATAAGAGTGTGACCCAGCCTTGGACAGAGACAATGAGAGTTTGTGTGCTATAATTAACAGGCACAAAATCTCCCTGTTAACTTGACAGTTTTCCATTTGCCTTTTAAAGAACCGAGCAGTGCAAAGCACCCTCAGCCCAGTGCAGTCAGTATGGAAGTGTTGGGGATCTCAGTGTTGTCTTTCTTCAGGCAGTACCAGCTGGTCAGCTGAAAAACCTGATGAAATAACTTATATACAAGATCAGCCTCTGCTCCCACACTGCCTGAGTGCCAGGATCAGCTGCTACCAGCCTTTTGAAAAGATGAATATCCTTATCTCTTTGTTGCTCACCTGAAGCGGTGGTTCTCGGTGCAGAGAAACACTTTGACTTGTTGCAGGCCTGATGGTTTAGGGAGAGAAGCAAATGCAGGAGGGAAGGAATTTTTTCATATATGAAGTAAAGTATTAGAAGAAATCTCACTTTGAATTCTAGAACAATATGTCAGTGCTTGTGATCTGTGACAGCTGGAATCTTTGAGGTCACTGCAGGTCTAGGCTAGAACTGGAGAAAGATTGTGGGCATTAAAGATAACAAGCTAGAGACGTGTCTGTAGGAACAGACTTATATATGATATCTGAACCTGAAGAAAGGGAGAGAAACAGAACTTAAGGACTAATGGAAAACCCTTTTGAGGCAAAGAATGTTCAGCAGCAGTTTATTTGCTTTGAGTCCCACATGCATCTTAAAATTCAGATAACACTTAACACAGAGTATTTTTGGGCAATTATTTGTGTGACCAAGGTGGAGTCTGATGGTTAAGGATGAGGAAAAGAGATTATAGTGTTCACCTTCAGCTCGTGTGTAGATGTGCTAATTAGCTGCAGAGGTAGTCTGGTCATAAGACTTGCATCACTAGTGCTGCTATCTTTGTGACAGGGCTGGCAATGTGTGCAGACCTGTGGCAGTGAAGGACATGGGAATACCCTGTAGTTGCTACGGTTCAAGGAATACTCAGATCTACTCCATTCATCCACCGAGGACTGATTTCTCCTCTTATACTTCACTAGGAGACTGTGATAAGATTCTCTCACACTGAGAAGGACTTACCTTCTTAAGAGAGGAGAGGTGGCTGAGATCAAGTTAAATGCATGACAGGGTCTTTCTGTGCTGGGACAAGCACTTCTGAAACTTGGTAGCCAGATACGGAGATGATCCAGAGCGTAGCATGCAGTGCTTCTGTCCAACTATTGACTCTCCATTCCTCCTATTTGCTGGATGTGAAAGACATCCAATTTCTGACTGAAGGTCTCTCATGGGAGAACCTCTTTTGAAATTTTTTCACACTTAAGTTGACCCTTTAAGATTTGGTTTATGTCTAATGCCCCTCCAAAACCCATCTGTATTCCCAAGAGAAGCTCATCTCTGTCATTTTTGCTGTCATCCTACAATTTTGGCGACAGGCATTAATCTCGAGGAATGTTATTTCTGTCATAACTTACTTGCTGCCTGACTTTGCATGTGGATCTTAACAGCATTCTAGTGCTCATCTGAGGCAAGGAGCAGCCCTTTCCTATTTAAAAAAGCAACCTTCTTTTTCACTCACTTGTCCATATTTTGCCACTTCAGAAAAATTTTGTATTTCCAATGGCTGCAAAGAATATCAGAGTCCTTGCATAAAAATAATTCCATTTTGCTTTCTCTTCTTTTAACTATGCAGTTTGTGCTGGGGCTTTTTATAAAGCACACATTGCTGGTGGCCTCTGGCTTTCCTGTAGTGCACTAATATGTAATACAAATGGCATCTGTCATGTTTGATTTGTTCTGGTGCTTAAGTTTGGGGAAGAATAGCTCTCACTTATGAGGGGAAGTTTTGAGTCTCTCCCTCTGTGTTGAACTGCCTTGCAATTTGTTATAGTCAGTAAAGAGAGCTGCACTTTGCTGAGGCTAAAATAGATCCCTACTTGTGCACTGATCACTAGTAGTAAATACAAAGACAACCGTTCTAGAAGTTCCTGAGCTTGAAATTCATTACAACTAGAAAAGCATATGGCTGAAGCAGTGCCCTGCCCTTGCATTCCGTCCTGGACAACCTCTACTTGTCACAGCAGAAGACAGGTTGTATAGCTAAATGGTCCATTGCTGCTGTTGAATCTACATATTCACAAAGATTATGTGATTATCTTTCTTGATTATCTTATCACCCCTCCTCAAAAGGAGGGCTGATTATCCAACTATGTGGTATTGCTTAAATTATCCAATGTGTACCACTTTTTGTCCTAAAGTTGCAACAGCTGGAGGGTTAATGTTATCTGGGGTTATGCCAGTGATGAGTTCAAAAAGGTGGTTGAAAATAAAGCATTCCAGCCTAGGCAATTTTTTGCTGTCTTACTGTCATCTTGAATGGTGAAAAAGCTTCAAGCGTCAAAATTCTTACTGAGTGACATTTTAAAAATTAAGTTAAAAATTTAATTAGATTTCCTGCTTCTTTTGGTCTACCCTACAGACCTCCTTCACGTTGCCTTAGGCTGTGTCCCTCTGTGCCACCTGGTTCTTGGCTTTCTGTCATATTGCTCCCTGCCCAGTGTTGCAGTCTGTACTGGGAGTGCAAAGGCTTTGTCCTGTGCTGTTCTTATGATCTAGGGCTTGCCTCATGATTTTTTTCCCCTTTAAAAAAAATTCTTTCATTGCCTGAACCTTTCAGTTTCTTCTAATTCTGTCTTTCGTTCTTTGGTGTTGACATAGTAATGATTTTATAAAGCTGTGTGGCAGATGGTTTGCATGAAGTATAAGCAAAGAACTTAATGTTTTACTTAGAACTGTAGGGAAAACAATGTTTGTGTAGATATACTCTGATATCCCTGCACTTTTTCTATGAGCAGAGTTTAGGTTTTTTAACATGAATGTGTGGACACAGGAGTATACACCCAATCTGCTTTATCACAACTTATGTGCACTCCTGTTTTGTGCCCCGAGTCCGGATAGTTTTCATACACATGGTCTGACCGTCTGATCGTTGCTATTATGCTTCAGAGTATGTTTTCAAAAATAATTTCCTGCCACATTCCTGACTGTATTTGTAGGCTGAGTTTATCCTCTTCCCTGCTGCTCCGTGATCTGCCCGTAGGTTACTAACAACCCCAACAGACAGCCTGGCTCATGCGACCTGCTGCTTAGACACAGATTAACTCCCCACCAGCCATATGGGCTACCAACTTCACAAATTCCTCTCCTTTTGCTTTCTGCTCTCAGTAAAGTTAATGGACAGTTTGCTGGTAAAGAAAACAAAACCAAACCCCAAACCTGTGACATAATCACCTGGGTTTAACACAACTGGCCCCTCCATCTGCCTCTACACTGGGATTTGTGCATATAAAGCAGAATATGGTGCTGTGCACGATGCAGGTTCATACTAGCGACTTTCCCTTATGGCAAAGGTACTTGCTTACAATACAGTGGAATTAGACAGAGGCATTATGCATATATTGTACACACATATATATAAAAAACTGTATATTCTTGAAAAGTTCCCCACTGTTATGTTGTGCTTTAGTTATTAGACTGGCAGACTATGTGTCAAGGTGATTTTCACACTGACTTTGCAAGATATATATTTGGGGAGGAGTGCATGAAAGGCCAGAAACATAGAGATTTTATCAGAAAACTGAACTCTTCAATGGCAAGTGCTGACTTTAGGGTGCCCTTTCTGGATATTACTTCCTGTCTGTGTCTTAGGCATAGGGGTGCCAGGATGCTTGGGAATTACTGGGCTGAGTCTTGGAAGTGCTCAAGGTCAGCATTAGCAATTGTCTGTGGTGTGCTCTGCCCCAGCCCTGTGCCTGCACCTGTTGTGCCTATGGATCCTGTCCAGGCTGAATCCTGACTGGATCTGCTTGGGCTTCTTGCTACCTGGGACAGACAAGGACATCCAAAAGAGACAGTAGCATTAGTCTGTGCTCTGAAAAACATGCTGCCTATCTGAGATGCGGGTAGAAGTGCCTTAAGCCACCTCAGGCAATCACTAGTCATGAAATACCCTTCTGTCACTGAGGCACTTTTATTTAAGACTTGGGTTACCAGGCATGCTGCATCCAGTTGCTTATGAATTACATTTATATCAGTAGTTTGTACCCTACCTTTATCTATAGTATGTGTGTGTTTGTGTACAGGTAACCTGGTCCCTATAAACATGTCAGATTATCATCTTTATTGCAGTTGCTTGGATATTTGGATTTTGCTAAAAGTTGGGTCCTTAATTTAACCCTGGAGTTAAGACTTACTCTGCATCTTAGATTGCAACCATTAGCTTATACCGGTTTTATATTTCTTTGGTAAAGGACTGAATAGTTACAGAAAGAGGAGGACTCCACGTAGCCCAATGAACAATATAACTGGTGAAACTGCTGTCAGAGTTCCAACAATGCTGGGTTTACAAATGTGTCATTTCCTAAATGCTTCTGGAGAGGTTAACATTCTTTGAATGTTGTGGCAAATAAGAAATTTAAAACTTTAAGAATCAAATGAAAAATACTATATAATATAAACTTTTAAAAGGAAATAGATTTTCTTCAAAATTCTGTGACTTTTAAAGAGGAAATACGAATAGTTTTAGGCTCTTTGACTTTTCTATGTGTATTGGCCATAGAAATTCAAAGATATCTTACTGGACCTGATCCAGCACTTTACAGGCTTCCACTTTTCCTCATCCCTCCCCAAAATTAAAAGGTTTGCTAATGATTTTTGGGTTCTCCAAAGTTTTCAGTCTTTGGAAAGAGAAAAAAACCAGCCTCCTTAAATTAAAAAGAAACAAAGTATGGTCTCTCCAGTGACAGAATGCAAATTGGGGTAGAATGAAAGAAAAGAAAGACTCTGAAGTATAGGTAGTTCTTATTTTCCAAATGATCGAGAGATTTAATGAAATGACTTCTACTATTTATTTTTAGAAAAAACATATTCTTTCCAAATATCCCAACTCACGATTGTCTTTTTGCTTTCATATTGAACATCTGTAGAGACAGGTACCATGTGTGAGAAATACTGAAAAAAAATTTGGGAGTTCCACATTAGATGGTATATTTGACTTGTCGGATGCTTTGGTTCCTGCCTTGAGCCATAATTTCTCCTACAGAAACAAATAGCATTAAATTGAAGCCAGAATCCATGCTTTCAAATTGGATTTATAAGTGATTTTTGACAAGTGCTGATTATTCCAAAGGAGTATATGCAATTTTATATGCTGTGTTTGTAAATGGAATTGCCTTTAAGTTATCTATACAGTCAGAGGCAAGTCCTTCTCCTGGTTTTGTTCAAGTTGGTAACAGATAAATGAGATTAAAGGGTTGAGCTGGTTTCCATGTAGATTCACAGAATCATTCTGCTGGATGTATTCCCTGACTAGGGTAGAGTTATTTCTTGTTACTGGGATGCTGGGGTGCTAAGTATCTGGGAACATCCATCCTCACTTGTGTGACCACAATATGCCATGCTTTGCAGCTGGATGGATTTAACTGTGTGACTGACCAAAAGGATCCTGGCTTTTCTCCCTCTGAGCTTAATGGGGAAAATGCCTCACTTTCACCTCAAAACTAGATTAAAAATTTGTGGTATTATTTGAAATGGCTGGGACTGTCCTTTGACATGCCTGTTTTGAGCCAATTGCATCTGCATGGCTGTTCTGGCTATCTTAGAACACAGGGCAGAGGCAGGTCAGGAAACAGAAGTTTCAAGGGTCTGTCTTTAGTCTTTGGAATGTTGGGATTCTCATTTAATTCTAAGGTTTGAAATATTCCTTCGCCGATAAGGGAACTCCAAGGTGCCAGCCTGTGGTATGGCTCTGTAGCTGGTGCAGAGCACCCAGAGCTGGCCAAGGGCAGTAACTCCTTTGATTATTCCCCAACACAAGCAGTGTATGAGGAGGGGGAGGTTGTTGCTGTTTGCTGTGCTGTGCATGGTTTATATGCGCCCTTTGCTGGCAGGGTCAGAGGAGTAGACACCATGTACAGTTGTAAGGTCTTTGCCTCTCTGATAATACTCATTCAGCTTGAGTCTTCTGTCCCATCCTTGTGTAATGAAAATTTCTCAGCAGGATGGTGATTTGTGCTGTGGCCCCAGGTTCTTGGGAGGAGGGGCAAAGGGGGAGGAAGAGATTTCTATATCAGCAAATACCTTGGAGGTGGATGCAGGATATTTAGGGAGCACGTGCAAGCCGCCATGTGAGCAACAGGGAACCAAAGTCTTAATGAAAGCCTTTGACTGAAGAGTAGGGCTGGCTGCTGTGGTCGCTGGTGCTGAGCTCTGGTGTAGACGCCAGCCAGGCCCTGCTGACATAATCCTCTTACAGAAAAAAAGAGTGGAAACCGTTTCCATTTGCTCCATGTTCTGTTTGGATGCAATGTTCGCTGTGTCCAAGTCTTCTATATTTCTCCCTGTCTTCTGTCTCTGAGGTACAGCAGGATGTCTCAGGAAGGGAGAAGCACTACAAGTTGTACCCTTCCTCAAATGGACCTGGGTGGATTTGGGATGGAGAGCAATAGGAATGGGTCTGCTTCCCATGAATCACTTTGAGCATGGGCTGGCATTCCTTACAGCCTGCCGTGCTGCCTCTGTAGGTCTGTGTTTTATTCCTCCTGTCTTTCTTCAATGCTGGACCATGCTGCTTTTCTCTTGATGTGGTTGCTTCCTTAAAAATCTGATGTAGAATCACTCTGCTTTCCACAAGCTGCCTTCTCAAATTCTGATGATGGTTTTGTCCGTCTTGAGACTAAACAGATGCTGAGATCAGTATTCCAGGATACTTCATTTCTGGTCCCAAAATTCCAAATCCAACCACCTGTTTTTTAATGTAGGGAAGAAAGGTCTAATCTAGGTCTGAATTTTGCTAATCACAATCTGAAACAAGTCTTCACTTTGTTTAAGAAGGAATTACAAAATCAGATTTCCCACCAGATTTGGAGAGCCCAAGCAGAGCTTCTCTCTGGCCACTATCAAACAGGCCTGGAGTGATATTTGGTGCCTCAAAACTCTCTCAAAGGAATGAGTAATACCTCAAACCCATGGGTAAGGGTTTGCCATCTTCAGTCTAAAAGGATAGGTCTCTGTGTGTTCAGAGAAAGAATCAAACCTTCACACCCTGTTTTTGCTTCCATTCTTGATTTTTTAATTTTTAATTTTCTTTAATGTTTTTGACATGTACTTCATAGCATTAAATGGAAAGCTTTATAGACCAATGACATACATAACATCTGTGGTGCACTGTCCTCTTGCCATTCTGGGAGAATGTGATTTTTGATCTTTGTACTGGCCAGGTCAGGTAGAGGAGCGGCATGTTAATTTCAATATTAAGCTGTCAGCAGTTTATACCAATATATTGTAAAGGAAAAGAGGTTCCTGAACATTATTAAGTCTTTAGTTTGGGATTAGGAGGTTTTAAGACAGATTTAATTAAACAGAGCTGGGACACCTTTATGAACCTGAAGTTGGGGTTAATACGCTCCCCTAATGTGCTCCATTTCTTGATTACACAAAGATGAAACAAATTCCATGTCCTAACTGGGGAGCCCTGGATGGGAATATGAAGTTTCATCTTCAGACAGTCCAGTGCCCTGTCAGTAAGGGCATGATTAATAATCATGTCAGGGGAGTCAGTGCTGGAAAGAAATGCACTGGAGCCACGTCTGACACTGATCCAGTGCCGCAGAGGGAGCTTTCACGGAGATCCTGGTCCTGGCTGAATGGATGTGATAAAAGAGGCCCTTCAGGGTTGCAGCAAGATGGGGGAAGAGGAGAGAGGGATACAAAAGTTGTCAGGAGGTCATGATTATAATGGAACCAGAGATAGGCAAATTTAAATAAGCACTTCTGTGCTTGACATCTCTTGGACTGTGATGAGCCCCTTTTCACTGAAGTGATGAAATGGGTCAGATGTAATTGGAGCTTACCCCAACTATCACCACCACAGTAACCAAGTACAAAAAAATTCATTTCAGAGCTGTTTTGAATTTCTAGCTGTTTTTCACTAGATGCTTCCCACTTCTGCTTATTTCTGGCCCTCTTGTCTCAGTGTTCAAGTGGCACAAGATTTGCAGATGAGAACAGTGCCAGTCTGTGTTACACCTGCAGAGCTTTTCATCTTTAAGCCTATATTCATACAGACATGGACTTTACGTTTGTGAGTTTCATGCTACATGCATAATAAAAAAATTAGGCATGAGTGTATTTTGGTAGAAGTGAATGAATGAGATATTTGGGGATATTGCAATGAATTTTGTTTTGGAGAATCAGAGCTTTAAACCCAAAAAGGTACAACCTTGCCTCTGACACCATATAGCTCTATCAGTTCTCTTAGTTATCTCTACACTGAGGTTTTGTATGTGATTAAAACATCCTCTCCCAGAAGGCACCTGCCCTGATTTTGAAGTACTACAGGACAGTGTCACTGTGTGAGGGACAGTGCCATTGTGTGGGAGACAGTTCCAATGTTTAACAAGTCTTCCCCTTCTTTCCATTGTGAGTAGTAACTTCCAACTACTGAATGAAAGATCCTGTATGTACCTGGAACTGGAAACATGCTCACATGTGGCTGTTGGTCTCATTCTACTCTTCTGTTCTGCTAGACTGAACAAACAAAAAAGATGGTTCTTAATCCAAATATACCACAAGAGTCAGACAAGACTAGGGAAAAGCTGGTTCCTTGTTTTGTAGTTTCATGTCTCTATCTGAAATATAGAGCTATCAGATCTTTTTAAAAAAAAAAAAAAAAAAAGCATAAAATCCTTAAATTTTTTTTGTGTGTGAACTGAAAACAGATGAACATGCAAACCAAGTTTCTGTATCCTTTGCAGTTACCTTCTCATTTCTTATTCCAAGCATCTGTATAAATTTGATGGGAATTCCTGCTGTGGGCAATCACAGCTGAACGCTGAGTCAAGGATACAAATGAAGACCAGATTTTTAACATGTTATTTGAGAAGTCCTGTGCAGTTAATGCACTAAAAGCCTAACAGTGATTTTTTTTTTTTTTTTTTTTTTTTTTTTTTTTTTTTTTTTTTTTTTTTCAGTCAGGCCACTTTATACACAAAGCATTTTGGGAAAACTTTAAATCAGGGAGCAGTCAGGATTTGGCTGTGTGTAGTATTCAGAATGCATCTCGGTGCAGACTTGATTTTCTCATCGGATTTTTTTTATTGTTTTGTACTGTTTCTGGAATACCAAACAACGAGGTTGTAGCACTGTTGACATGCAAATCTGGACTCTGGCCCTGTAGACATTTAAGGAAGGGCAATACCGCCATCTTATGTCGTGATTTGTCACTGCCGGGCCAAGTACTTGGTTCAAGTCAAACATGTTCTGAGCAAGGAGTGCTGTGAGCCGAGTCTCCCCTGTTCTCTGGAGTTATTTCCACTTGGCCTGAAAGAATCCGAGATGAATGTGAAATGCTTGGTGTTTTGGTAGAGAATTTACTCCTATTTCAGATGAGTTGGGGAGCATGAAAGTGTAAAAAAAAAAAAAAAAANAAGTAAAAAAAAAAAAAAAAAAACCAAAAAAAAACAAACAAAAAACAAACAAACAAAAAAACCAGGACAATTCAGCCCCGAAGTGCTAACATCAAAACCTGTGAATATAATGCTGCAAGCTTTCAAACCTGTAAATATTTATATAAAATGCTTCCTGGGTTATTATTTGCACTACTAATTGAAAATATTTTTAAAATAAGTGAAACTTCATTGGAAATAGACATTTACAGGCAGAAGGCTTCAGTTTGCTTTTGACTGTTGCATTGTTTTCTACAAAAATTTTAATTTCTTAGAAAATGTAATTATCTGAAACTTAGTAGGAATGTATTTTATAAAAACAGTTCAGATAGTAGGAGCTAACTGAGCATTGATATGGCCAGATTCAAAACTAACATTTAATAGTGTTCTCTGACTATTGGTTTGTAGTCCCAGTCATTTGGACGGGGGAAAGTGTGATTTAAGAATTAAGGAATACAATGTTTTCACTCAGTTTCTAGTTGAAAATAATGTGGAGGGCAATCTGCTGGAAGACCATTTCTATTTTTCTCACAGAAAGCAGACATAGTCCTGCCAAGTGGGTGTTGCTGAAGTTATTGGAACTTACTGAAATGAGCAGAAGTTGAAAATGATGCACTCAGAAAACAGGTGGACAGATAAAGCTCCTGCAGGTATGAGGCAAGGCTATTCTTCCCAATAAAGACTTCCTCCCCTTTGGTACAAATGTGTTCTCCATTTTATTAATTTTCTGTTGGGAAGTTATGCTGCTCTGAACACAGGCACACTCAGGGAATAAACGGATTTTAAAAATAATGCTATAAGGCATTAGAAGTACAAAGAGCCTAATACTTAAGGGTGCCAGAGGGGCACAGCTACAATTTTGCATGTATGGAGCTTGCAAAAAGTATAAATTTGATAAAATTCCTCAAATCTTCTGGGAACAGGCACGTGACCCCACTCAATCATGGCAGAGGAAGGGTTGGTGACCTTCAGAAAGTAAAGATGTTTCCTGTAAGGCAGCAAGTTCAGTCTCACAAGGGGACAGGTGTGTGCTTGGTTAGCTGCTGCACATGTTGACACAAGGAAAATACACCATATTGGTGTCTGTCAACTCTTTAACATTGCCGCAGTACACCTTGTTAAAAATAAACTGGCAAATTCATAGCTTTAGTGGTCAAGTTGTTGTGGTCTGACTCTGGCCAAATGCCAGGCACTCACAAATTAATACACCCAGGACTCATGAGTTGAGATAAGGAAAAACTGGGAGAAAAAGACGCACCAGGGCATAAAACAGGCTAGAAAAGCTTTTATTGTTAACAGAATCAGAGAAGTAAATGAGAAACGAAATTAAACCTTCAAAAACACCATTTCTCCACTCACCCACCTCCCTCCCTCCCAGCAGCTGCACAAGCGAACAAGGCATGGGGCAGGGGGGTAAGTCAGTTCATCACCGAAATGTTTCTCCACTGCTCAAGGGAAAGGAGTCCTTTCTTCTGCTTAGCCACGGGTCCCAAAGCTCACAAATGGCAGTTCGCCCAACCCTGCTTCCTCTACGGGCAGAGAGTTTTGCCCAAAACTGCTGCGGCGTGGGGTCTCTTGTCCACAGATTGCAGGCCTCTGAGTCAGCCGTTCCATTTCGGGAGCAAGGCTTTTTCCTCTTTGCTGAACCACAATCTCTCTCAGGCACCAGCGTAGGCACTTAATTCAGTCTGTAAAAGCCTGTTTCTCCACTGAAACTCCCGCTGGAGTACGGTCTTCCTCCAGGCATTCATTCGGTGTAGGGCTCTCCATGGATCTTAGCATTCCCCGTGGACTCCATGGGCTGCAGGGGGACATCCCGCTCCACCATGGTCCTCACTACGGCCTGTAGAAGATTCTTGGCTCTGGTGTCTGGAGCTGCCCCTCCCCCACTTTCTCCACTGACCTGTCTGCATTGTTGTTGTTGTTTCCCCTCACATATTTTCACCACCTCCTCCTTCTCCGACCAAAAGAAGTGCGTGCCACCCCCCCCCGGTTTCTTCTTAAATATATTTTCACAGAGGCATAACCAACAACTCTAATTGGCCCAGCCTTGGCCAGCAGCATGTCCATCATTTTCAGAGCCACCAGGGATTGGTTCTGTTGGACACATTCACAGGAGCCATTTTGTGGGCTCCCACCACCACTAGCAAAAACTGGGGCAAGCAAAACTAACACACAAGTGAATGGTCTTGTGTGGGTCAGCTGAATGCCTTGAACGATTCTCTGGAACTGAGAATTTATACAGGACCCTTAATTCAGCGGAACTTCAGAGCAGCCAAAGCTGTGCTTCCAGTTACAGGTGCCTGCTCTTCTTTTTCTCTTTCTCTGTTTTCTGGGGGCTGCATGCCCAATATCCCACAGCCCTTGGGGGAAATATGGTCCTTTTCTGCAGAAATGGGCACTCAAGGAGTATTTCATTTCTCTCAGCTGAAGGAAAAACAAACAAACAGAACAACCATAACCCAAATTCTGATCTTCCTATTACTACAGCATGGATTTGTTTTTCTTCATACACAGATCACATGGTAGAAGGTTGCCTTTGTCTAAGCACCTTCTTTGGGATGGAATCCTTTAGAAAGAAAGGAAAAAAGAATCCACTCACTCTCCTGCTTTTGTAATCTCATTCCAGGGTTTTAGCATCATCTCCCTGTGTGTCTGTTGTGCAGTTTAGAGAACATTTTACTCTGCCTTTGCTATCTTTATGCCCTTATGGGTTCCTTTCTAGGTAACACTTCCTCCTTGGATCAAGTTAATTTTATTTGCTTTCCTCCTGAACCTTTATCTTTTTGGTTAAATAGCGTGTTGAAATAGTTGGCAAACTTTGAGCATCTTAATTATCATTAGCAAATCGTTGAGAACACAGCAGACAATTAACAGTCTGGTCTTCAGAGTGCCATTAAAAGAGATTAGAAAAGACTGTTTGTGTGCGTTGTACAAATTTGTTTGTTTTCTAGCCCTGAGAGTATAATGAAAATGTCCCAGCCAGGCTTAGCTGTTGCCGTAGTACCAGTCAAAGCCTGGGACATATGAGTGAGGCATTGTTGTTCTGGGTTACCTAGGACTTCTGGATTACTGAACCTTGTCCTTCTGTGCAGAAGGCTTGCAGGGCAAAATGAAATCCCAGTGCAGACTGACCACCCTGCCCCTCCCCAACTTGCCAAGGAATGTCTGTCTGCATGGCACTTCCAAGTGGATTATGAAGCCGCATGTATATGACATCACTTAATTATGTAAATCAGTAGATAAATGTATTATGTCCAGCAAGGGTCAATAAAAAAATGCTTTAGTTAAGACAAACCAGAAAACAGGAAAAAAAAAAACAAACAGTTTCAAACATTCTCAAGGGAAGTTTGAGTTGGAGGTAATGAGTAATCAGCCTGTTCTGAGGTGCAGGAGGTTGGGTCTGTTTAAGTGTTTGTTTTTCCTAATATAAAAATGCATTCTCATTTTACATGTGCAAGAACTCCTCTAAACATCTGGTGACAGTAATGCATTATGCCTGAGGAGTTCCCCAGGATGAACCTCCCCAGCACCAGAGTGTGTAGCGAGAATGTGGTGAAATAAGGGTCAGAAGGATGAGGCCCTGCTGCTGGCTGTAGATCTCCTGGCCCAGTTTAAATTACTATAGAAAGCTTTCTTGGTTATGTGTGTCCAACAGGAGAGGTGCTGGAAACAGTCTTCACACTTTGTAGAAATTCATCTGGCTGTTCCTTTTGCATTACCAATGTGTTTCTCACAATGAATTTGTCACTTCATTTTTGCAATCAAACACATGAGCTTGAAATATTGAAGTGGAGCTTAACAAAATGTCTTAGATTTCTCACTTCGATCAAAATTCTCAGAGGTTTTAATTCAAATCAGTGATACTTTCTCTCAGGTTTCCTTGGAAATGTGCAGACCTCTAGGAAACGCAAATGTGGCAACTTCAAGTTTCTCAAGAAATCTGGTAGGTTTGATATGATTTCTCACATTGTTTTGCTGACAGATTCACAGTTGTCATAGTTGTGTGGATAACACTGTCCAAGCTCTGCATAGGTGCATATTGTACTGTAAGGTGGAATTAGTGGGTGTCTGGAGAGGGTTTCCAGCTATTTTGACAGAATATGCTCTAGGATCTCTGATGTTGGATTTTGCTCAGCTGAGCTGTTCAATATGCATTAGCACAGCTCATCCTATGAGACAGGTTGGATATGCAGGAGAGATGGTTCTGATTTCCCCACCTGTGAAATGTTAAAGACTGTTTTTAACAGAGAAGAGCTAAGAATTTTGAAGGCCTTGCAAACCACGGAATGATCATATACATCACTGCCTGGTTTTTCAAATAGCTTCTGAAAGACCTTCCATGTAAGAGACTGGGGTCTCCTTGCCAAAATATGTTATAGGGGCTAAAGATTGACTTGTGTTCAAGGGAAGACTGGAAAAGTTCAGAAAGAAGAAATCCAGCCAGGGTTACCGATCACTGAAAATGCCCTCCTGACCTGTGAAATTTCTGGGCTGAAAATAGTTGGAGACTAGAGGAATTTAAGGGAGAAGTACCACACGTCTGCGTGCTCTGCCTAGCTACCGTGACCATTGTTGAGTCTGGGCTGCTTACTTAGGGAGGTGTTCACTCTGATCCAATGCAGAAAACATTGGTTTTGTATAAAACTTCTTTCTATTAGCCTAATTTTCTCCTAACCTTATATTCCAGTCTTACTGAGTACTGAATTCTCAGATAATTTGGGTATGACTTGAGGTATTTCCATCTGGAGCTGAATGAACCCTTTGAAGCTGCAGACTATTGAGCACACAAGGGAATCTAGATTTGATGCAAATTTTTGCTTCCCTTAAAAGTACTGTACTACTGGAGAAAATGAAGTTTATACTTAGTGTCCAATGAACTGTGGCCTCTTTCCTGTGTGGCTGCTATGCTTTGTGCTCCAGGGGAAGTCCCTGTGTGAATCCTGCAGAAAAAGTTGACAAAGCTGCTGTCTGCAGCTCTGTGTGGTAGAAGGGCAGCAAGTAACAAATTTTGAACATCCCTTTTATCCACTTTGCTAGCCTAATATTAGTTAATCCACTGATTAAGCCAGATTTGAGTAGGGTGTGGGAGTAGCCATTGCAGTGACAGACATGAGAGCACGTTTCCCCTTTGCTGACCTGCTGTGCAGGCAGGGACTCTAGCTGAAGATCGGAGCAGCTGCTGATCAGTGTGTGCTAGCTGTCCCTTGGGAAACCACACTGAGAAAGATGGTAGAGTGCCTTGATGATACAACAACACATGAAAATATTTTTAAGTTTTCAGTTGTGGCATGGTTGACTTAAGCAGAGAAACTATCTGTCAAAGTAAACTTCAGAGGTGGGAAGAAGGCTCAGTCAAAACAGGTTGAGAAGTGAGTTTTTGCCCATTCCTGCAGATCTTTAGCCCCATTACTGCAGCATGTTTTTGCCCATGCCCTGGTGGAGCAGAGTGGCCATTCTCACGTGGCACTACATGTGATGCGGTTCTTTGGTTCTTCCTCCTTTTGACCCCCTAATCAATTTTTTCCACTTTCATTTGGGAAGAAACAAAAGGTTTGGTGGGGAGAGAGAAGGAATTTCCTTTTAATTGCTTGTTTGTCCTTGTATGTTCTCCCATCTTTTCAGATTTCTCGGAGTAGGGTTGGGAGTGTTTTGTCTCTCTTATTTTCACTGGTACCAGTGGAGAAGAATGACATTTTCTGGTTGGATAGAAACCAATCACTTCCCCAGACCCCCTTGAAAAAGCTTAATTTGCTCAACTCGTCAGTATTCCATCTTCGTTAAAAAGTCCCAGACTGGAATTTGGATTTAATCCTTTGACTCACATTTTTTTCTTCTCTCCCTTGCCTTCCACATTCCCACTGACACTTTCCAAATCACTTTCCTCACCACCTTTTTTGATTGCTGTGCACTCAAGTTACCCTTAGCTCAGGAGGGAAAAGGACAGAAAAATCAAAACAAAAGTAAATAAAAAAGCCCCTCACCAAAGTAAATAAATAAGTAGACAGAGAAAACAGGCTGCTAGTTCATTTTCTTCTGCCTTTCCCTTAAGGCATGAGGTAATGCCAAACTATTCAGTGTGTGATGCAACTGCCTGATGGACATTCAGAGAATTCCAGCAGTGGCAAAAACAGTTTGCCCAAGTGCGAGTTGGCAGTGAGACCAATTTCTCCAACAATAGACTATTTAAAGCCACAATGTGATGCATTTTTAACATTTTTATTCAGTACAGGATTTAACTGCTCACTGAAAAACCACCTAGACATTTGTGCCTGGGTGTTTGTGACTGGAATTGTTTGCTATCTGTGGATTGTTTCAGAGCTGTTTAATTTTAACTGTGAGACTGATGCAGGAATGAAGATTTGTTCCCTTAGTACTTGCTGCCTGAGATGGATCAGGAAGGGTTTTACGCTTTGGTCAGGTCTCGCCCCATCAATTTTTCTCCTGTTATTTCTTCCCAGGAACCTTTTCCTTTCTGCCAGCATGCTCAGGAAGGGTGGTGGTGGATGGCATAGGAAGGTGTCCTTATCTATATTAGCTGCACCTAGAAGTAAGAACCTGTAGCACGGAGACGTTCAATGTGTTGCTGAAGGATGTGGAGGTGTCTGTGGCATAGAATGAGGAATAGCTACAGTTCCTGACTCAGAGCCACCAGGATGTCTTGGCTGGGCAGATGAGCTTTACCCTCACTGGCTTTGCAGCAGTACAGCCACAGCACAGCTGACCTGGCAGAGCTCAACAGCTCTCCCTCATCCTGTGCCCCTATGGGTTATGTTGATAACACAGCCACTTTAGGTATTTGACCACAACTCCTCTATATCCATACACCTTGATATTCCAAGCCGTGAAGGAGTGTCATTGCATACCAGAAAAGTGTTACATACACTCGCCATCAATGGCAAATCCTCAGTCATCTGTGCATTTCTGTCTTTAATGCTCACCTGACTCTTGATGGTGACTTAACCATACCAATTAGAACCCACTAGCACTTTAAAAATGTGCTGCATCAAAGTCAACTCGATGTCACATAGGACTCACAGGATTCACAAACTCTGCTGAGTTGTGGCCTTGTCTGCTGAATGTTTTGACATCCTTGGACAGAAGTAGCTTTGTGTAAGTCAGTGGAGGATGGTGGAGTTGCACACACAGTCCAGCAGCTTTATTTCATTAGAGCTTTCCAAGCAGCTGAACCTCAGCAGTATCTTTTCAGAGATGTCAGCAGTGAACTGGTATTTTCAGAAACTAAAGCTCCAGAGAAACCCATTTGTTTACTTGTGTGAGTTGTGGGAATCACTGTATTTTTTGGAGTCTGAGGTTCCCCACATGCTGAGTGGCAGCAGTGATGGTTGTCCTCCTTTGTGAAGCGTTCAAAGGCCGCTGATCCTGGGCTCCCTGCAGGCAGCCACTGCTGGCTCCTATGAGGCTGCTGCAGGTACTGATCATCTGAATATATTTGAGACAGGATGAGAATCCAAGTAATTTCTGGAAGTCCCACTCCTTGTAGCCTCCCTCCCATCACAGCACAACATTGGGTACTCTTTGCTCAAGTATTAATTAACAAATGAGCCAATGCAGAAGCATTTAAATTATTGGTTTGTGTGGGTTGAGCATTCCCTTGAAGCTTCTAGGCTTTTTTATTTATTTTTTTTTCCTTTTTTTTTGTTTTTACCTTTTAAATCAAGGCAATGTGTTAAATGTGTTGACATTGCATAATACAGAATCACCCCCTCCTGAGTTGGGTCCTTTTGCAGCCTTTGCATAGGAAGTCACTGCAGAAACACGTTGCTGGGACATTGCACTTGATGCCATCTTGTTGCATGGCAGAAGTCCAGGCCAGCACCTGGGAGTGAGTCAATGTATGAGATTAGTTTATTCTTCTCTCAGAATCCTGTGATGGGGAGGGGAAGGACAATGACCCAGTGCCAGCGTTTTTATTTTGTCCACAAGTTCAGTTTGAATAGGGAGGAGAAGGTGGTGAGGAAAGGAGAGGAAAAAAACCTTCCTGGAGTTCATTGAGGCTGGAGTGGTGCCAAGCCCGGGGGGGTGACTCCGGAATGGGGAGTGAAGAAAAGGAGGGAAAGAAGAGTGGAATGATGATTAGAAATCACAAATGAAAGAATCTAGAAAAAGGGGGAGGTGAAAGAAACAACAAAAAAATCTTCTCTGCTTCTCTGAATATGTGTAGGGAGGAAAAATTCCTTGCCTTTTCTAAGGGTCCTATTCATTAGTAAATGTGCTTGCTCTGCTGCCAAGGGAAAAGAAGCACCCGGAACAACCTCCTTGGGAGGCACCTACTGGCCCAGCCTTGGTGTGAGAAAAATATTGTGTCTGCTGAAGTTTCTACTGTGTCTGCTGAAGTTTCTCCTGTGTTCCTGTTTCTTACAGGGCTCTTTGGTCTCTGTCTCCTACTGAACCTCACATCACCATGCATGTGTCTCCAGGCACCCCAGAGATCACTAAGGACAGCCCCTGCAGTCTGCTTAGTAGTGTGGAATCACAGGGGGATGCTTTCTAATGTCTCACCTCTGTGTATTGCTGTCAATGTGGAGCTATTCCGCACAGACCAGACCCCTTATGTGAAATCATCAAAGTGTACAATCCAAATGTGGGTGGGACTTCACATTCTGTGAGCAGTCCTGGATGTGTGGGTGGCTTGAATAATCCACAAGCCTGTGGTGTGTACCTGGACACACTCAGCTGACTTGCTTCAGCAGGACCAGGGACAGGCTGGGCAAGGTGCCCCATGGCTCTGTCTGATAACGGATCATCTGAGCTCAGCTCTTCCTTCTTGTGCAGACACCCTGAATGTGAGCAAACACCAAGGAAAGATGCAGAGGTGCCCCTGGGAGGAAGTAGTAGGCTGTGGGTGGTATCCACAGCAGATTTTGGAGGGAATTTAAATGGCTGCTTTACACGGGGGCTGCTTGTGGCTCTACCTCTGCCACAGGAGCTGTTTAAGGGCCAGGAGACATCTCCTCTGGTCTTGCCTCTCTTATGGAGTTATTTGATGTGCATTTTATTCATATTTTTCATCTGCAGAACAACTAAGGAGTGTTCTGTACACAAGCCTCCATGTACACCATGTGTAGCCTTTTGGGCTTAACAGCACTTTATTTTTCCTCTTTTATATATCCTTGCAGCTATTAGGAGTCCTTTTAAAATAAAAGAGCATTATGTATATCCTGCTCCCTCCTTTATGCAAAAAGGAGCTTTTAGATGGAACTGCTTTCCCTGGCAGACCTCGGTACAGAAGCCCAGCTGGGCAAGGCCTGCAGTTCCCCTTTGCTGAGCAGGTCTTGAGTACCATCTGTCCCTGCAGTGGCTGGCCCAGCCAGGTTCACTACTAGTGAACCTGCTCTTCTGTGTTGCTATAGTTGGGATGGACACAGTTCAAGCAACAAAGCACTGTTTATTGTTGAGCAAAAGCCGTCTGATACATATCCCGCGCAATTTTATACCCCCTCCCTAAAGCTACTGTTCCCCAGCTGCCAGCCAACTGCATTCTTACACAGGTTCATTTATTTCCTGTGTTCATTAAATTTAGACTCTGTTCAAGGTTCTGCATCCTGTAGGTGCCAATTCACGGTTCCAACTTCTCCCCTGATTCTTTGGCTTGCTTCACTCTTTCAGGCTCCTTATCAGGCTTCAAAAATGCTTCAAGGATGCAGGACATTTAGCCCATCTTCAGGGTAGAGCTTGGTGAAACTTGCGGCCCAGCCACTCGCACCCACAGGTCCTCCTTTTTGTCTTTGTGCCACAAAGGCCACATCCGTTGCTTTCTGCAGGGCCCTTTGCAGGAAAGACAGCAAACATGGCACAAGGAGCAACACAACAAGCATAACAAGCAAAATCATGCCTCCAATTTTTAACAACTCTTTGACCCATCCTGTAATACCCCAACTTTCGAAAAGAGAATCAAACCAGCCGCTACTTTCTTTCAGCTTCAAAACCCCATGATGCAGTTCCAGAATATTAGCAAAGATCGATTTAGAATGATCAGACAAATTCATGCAGCTCATCCTTTCAAAATCCTCACATCCATGCCCATGAACTAAAAGCAAAAAAATCATTCAGAGCACGATTCTGCAAGGTGGCACGGCGTACTGAGTTAACATCGGTTAGCAATTCTGCCGATGCCTCAGACATGGCATTCATCTGCTTAGCAAGCCAGCAACCTAATTTGTCTAGCGTGGTCAAAGCTTTTGCTGCTGCTTTTGCTGCGGCATCCACAGTCTCTGACTGGACAGGCCATCATTGAGTGTTTTCACTTTACGTATAAAGCATTTCCGGTTATAAAACAAAAAGGGGGAACTGTGGGAACTGACAAGTTAGCTAGCTGGCCTGCCTTAGCTCACAAACACCGGCCGTGTTACAAACAACTCGTACCTGTGAGAGAATCTTAGCACAGACAGAAGCAGGAAGCAAAACAATGGGCAAAACAACAGAAGGAATCTGCACCTGTGAGAGGGAGGCTGTTTTCTGCAAAAGATGTTTGCTAGGAATAGCTGACCAATAGTGTTGTAAAACAACAAGTTAGGAGGCAATGAACATATAATGCGAACGCTAAGAAATAGTATAAAAGAGGTTTTGTAGTAATAAAGATGGTTCTTCTTTTGCCTGGAGCTGTTGACTTGTGTTTATGAGTGTCGTGCCCGTCTCAACTGCGACAGTTCTGTTTTCAGATTTATGTGATTTACTTCAAATTTATTAGGGGTTGAAAAGCTGTCACTGGACAAAACATATCATTTCTTTCATGCAGACAAATGACTGCCAGCTTGATTTAAAGTCTGTTGTTGTGAATGATAGTGTTTGCTCCCTATGGCTCCTATACGTGCAGGTAAACATAGAATTATGTGGTAGACACGCTAAACGTTTATTAGTTTTTCAAGGCTAACCACAAAGTGGAAATTAAAACCAGAAGTGGAATAAACTCTCGTTCTTCAGGCTTTCCTCTGACTAATGGAAGGAAATGTCTCTGGGCTAGTTGGTGATTCACTGTCCACAGCAGAGGCCCCTGTCCCAGCCTGCAAGTTGTGGCTGGAATTATCTGTTGGACTGATCGGATCTGGCACTTCCTGCTTTCCTTACTGCAGGCTGCAAACACAGAGGCATTATTTGCCCTTGTGCTCTGAGCTGTGGTTGCGACTCCTTCCCCACCACATCAGGATAGCAGGAATGTGTTTCAGCGCCCCCAGACAACCATCCTGTGCCACCCTGCAGAGAGCTGGGACAGTTCTTCCTGACCTTCCTCCCAAACAACTGCTGCTCAGGCTGCAAAAGGTGTCTTTGCTTCTGCGCATCTGTGCCTGCAGCTGCAACTCCTAAATCTTCAAAGGGATAGTGAGAGCTAAATGCAGGTTCTTCAGCTGGAGAAAGCATCTAGATGTCTTGGATGCGTCTCCTTGCTGCTTTGGGATCTCTGATGTACAGCTTCTTGCTGGGTGCTCCTGCTGCCCTCTGGCAGAGGGACGTGGTGGTGCTTGTGCAGGCAGGTTCACACAGGTACAGACACTGCCACTTTGCAAGAGAAATGCTTTGTGTTGTATGCAAAAGCCTTTTTTTCCTTAAGAGGAAGAAGCTTCAGATTTCACTTCATAAAGTCAGAACAACGTATGCCAAAAGGATAAAGAACCTAAAAAATGGAAATTACTGGAAAAATCAGTCTTGGAAATCTGTTTGGAGTGATAGTGACCCTTTCCACCTAGAGAGTTGGCATTGCTTTTCTTAGATCTGGTCGTGCTTGGGAGTGATGGAGGACTTTGCCAGAACAGCAAGATTAAGGCACTGAAAGGTTTAGATTTCTCCCTTTGCTCACAGGTGAAAGGAAGAGGAAAGAAACTCTTTAAGGGGCACGCAGCAAGCTGAGAATTTGCTGCTTGCCAACATTGGCTCTCAGGGATTTGACCTGCCTCAGAGTTACTCCCCTGATGTATGACTGTCACCACAGTTTTCATCTATCAAAAAAAAAAAAGTTTTTGTTTTTCCTCAGCTATTTTGCTTAAAGAATCACCACATTAAAATGAAAAAGGACTTTCATTTAATATCTTAGAAAAATTGCTTTTTAGTCTATTTTCTTACTGAGCTGCCAAGTCTATGGCAAAAACTATCAGGTAAAAGATATTTTTTAAAAAACAAGCAAACCGAAAAGCAAGGCAGAGCTTTGACATTTTTAAAGCAATCACAAGCAATAGTTTCTTTGGCATCAATTCAGGAAATTGTTGTGACATGTTAGTGACTTACAGTGAAAAAAAATCTAGGTCTGAGAGCAAGGGTGAAGAGACAAATGTATGCTTGTGATGGGAACAGACCTTGTTAACAGCGTGTGGCATTTCTGTTCTCCTTGGATTCCCTGGTTTAGGATCAGAAGCTCTCCAGTGGGAAACACAACTGCAGTTTTTCAATGAACACCTGTCAAGACTTAGTTTCAATGACTCTTTTTCTGGCTCTGCTGCTCTCTGTTTTCTTTTGGGCATCTCACTTGGTCTCTCAGTGGTCCATTTCCCATAAAGCAGGGATCTCTGTCCTCTTTTATGAGCTTCTGGAAGGATCTGGTGAGATTGGAGCGCGAAATGCCGATGTGTATGTGCAAATCGCTGTCTTGTGTCTAACTGCAACGCCCACCAAAGATTCCTTTTGGAAAGGCAAGAAAGCTCAAGTCTTGGCGGAGATGGGTCTGGAATCTGCAGCATTGGAAGTATTTTTCTGGATCAGGCTGACCTCCTAGGATTCCTCCTAGCCCTTGTTTACTCTTGGATTCTGTGAAACTGGGACAAACAGTGATAAGCACAATGGTGCTGTGCCCTCAGGTTTTCCTGCCATTACCATGGAACAGTTCATAAATGGATTGCCTTGAAATACTGGAATTTCTTCTTGTAAATTGAACCCATCACAGGTTATTAATCATCATTAGTTTTTTTTAATCTGTATTTGAGACTTCTTTCAGTCACTGGGTAAACCTACAGATTAAAGAACTCTGTACTGCTACAAAGTTCACAACTTGATATGATTCATATCTTTGGGGTAATGCCTACCTTTAATAACAATAATACCTAAAATCAAGGAAATGCAAACAGAAATTTTAGCCATTAGGGAAGAAAATATTGATGAATAGTTCATGAATCCCAAAGCTTTCATTCAAGTTTTGGATAAAGTTTCAACTGCATCCTCTTTTTTATTGGATTTACCCCCACCCCAACTTTGACAAGAAAATCAGACAGGCTCAGTGGAGAATTTTAGGTAGACTAGATTAATTATTGCTGTAGTATCTGATTGATCCAGAAAATAATTTATTTTGGCCTCATCACTAGATGGACATGTTATGAGAAGGTTTCAACTCAGCAAGATCCATGAGGGTCTTCCACTAATGTTCTTCACTTTGATTCTGACCATGGACTCACGTTATTATTGTATTTTTTTATTATGATCACATTTTTTATCTCCAAGAATTAGTTTATAGTTTCTGCTCTGCAGCCATTATGAGGAACTTGATGAAGTGCAGAATAATTTCATATTTTCTGCATCAGCGCCCCTATCTCAAGACATTCAATTACCCTTCTGTCTTGGCATTATATTAAAAAGCCATGCCTATCTTGATGCAAACTCTGGTAATGTGAATGAGGTCTCTAACATACAATCCATGGAAGTAAATAAATATGCCTATTAACAAAAAGCATTAAAGTTTGATTGAGAACAAGTTCTGAAATACAACCAGTATTGCCCTGGGTTTAGCTGTGCAAGAATCAGCGCTGTTCTTGTTCGTTTCAGCTTTGGTACAATCAGTTCCTGTATGTTATCCAACAAATTTTAGGGGGTTATGGGAAGTTTCAGTATCAATAGACAACATCTGGCTTTCTGACATCCATGTCTGCGTGAAGTAGGATTTGTTCTGCAATTCAGGACCGTCATTATGATATTTATTTCACTATTTCACAAATGTATGTCTGTTCATCCTCAGTAACTCTGCAGGGATATGCACTGTTTTCATTGTGTTTTTCAAGTTGCTATGGTTACAAGGAGATACTCCACTTACTGTTTTCTGTGTGCCAGATCTGTGCCCTGGCTATTGGCCCAATTCTATGAGGTATTTAATACCTCCTGAAAGTGTCAGAGAGCTGTCAACTCATACGTGAACCAAAAGTTACTGAGGGCATTTAGTCAGCCTCACTGTTTGTGTGTCTGCTGCCAGACATGGAAGATTACCAATTTGATGCTCCTCTTTGACTGGAAGTGATGCAAGTATCAGCCTGACCGGGAACAACAAGTAAGAGAAATCAGGTGGGTTGACCTCTCTAACAAGAGAAACGGAGGGAAATCAGCTTCTACCTTTAATATCTTGAGGTTCTTTGTTTCTCCTCGCTTTGTTCCATAATCTGTACCTGAATTTCTTTGGCAGAATACTTGAAAGGGTAAACTGTGTAGGAGCTCTGCAGTTAGAGCACACTAGAAACCCAGAGGTAGGCTTCTCTGAGTATTGTCTTTTTTCCTTTGGTCATAGGATCACCTGCAGCAACTGCTCTGGGCAGCCAGTGTAAAGAGGAAGAGATACTTGGCCAAGTCACCCCATTTCCTTTTGCTGCAGTTGAACTGAAGTTACTTATCCCCTTTTGGCAAAACCACTGTTCCTGTGCTTGGGTCCTGCCATGGGTCCTTTCTCAGCAATGCAGGGTTTACTGACAGAAACTGTGACTGAGCTTCTTGGGGGTTGAATTCTTCCATACCCAGGCACACAGAAAACTGTATCAACAGAGACATTTTCCATAGAAAGTCTTGCCAATTCCACTCTGTTCTGCCAGACACTCACTGCCCACTGCTCAGGGTAACAGTTGGCTGCAAGACTCTCCAGCTTTGCCTGTGGTCAAAGTAAGAATGAGTCTTTAACCAAAGCAAGTTCTGCTGCCTGCGGGACGTTGTTCTGTCAGTATTACTGCTGCTTCCTAGTGAAGGCTGAGACTCAAACTACTCTGCACCATACAGGCATTTGCTGGGCAAGAGCAAAACTGGTGGAGGCTGGAACTGACAACTGCTGGGAATTCTACCCTCACTCTTTTTACTTTCTTCAAGATCCGTGGAAACTTTTAGGTTCAGATTTCTGGAAAATACAGTAGTGATGCCTATTCTTTTTGCTCTGTGCAGTGAGGCTGGATTTCACTGGGAGCTCTTAAAAGCTACGTTCTTGCAACCCTTAAGGAATATGCATGAATTATGAAGTGCAGCATACCTTTAGAGTGGCACCAAACAGTTAATGGCCTCACGTAACTTTGGGATGCGATAAAAGTGTCTGACTTCTGACTAATACAATTCACAGTTCTCTTAGTGCCTGACACAGAGCCTGAACTCAGGGTCTCCCAGTTAGATGTGTGTATACAAAATGAGCCTTGTGAACCCAAATATCACCAGAAATCTCAGAATTGCTTTCTTCCCATTAATCACTTACCTGTGCAGAACAGCTTTGTGCTGCGAGGTGGAATAATGATTCTCAGTTGTGTAGAACTCTACTATGTTTCCCTTTCAAGAGATTGCGTAAGTGCTTTGATAACACAGCAAATCCTATAACAGGGAAGCCTTGGCTTGCACAGAAATTGCCAGACTGAGGTCCCATCCAGTCCTATACACCGCAGCCTGCAATACATTTATTTCTGAAGTCCAAGAAATCTTGCAGTGAACAACCATGGAATTAGTCATGCACAGCTTAAAATGTATTTTTGGTGAGATGTTAATTTCTAAAAGTACCTTTTCCAAGCTTTGCTATTGCAAATCTGCTATTAGTCTGCATTTGTACAGATTCAGTGCTTTCAAAAGCTATTTAAATGAATGATACTTTTAAAACTCTCATGGTGGAGCAATTAGAGAAGTACTGGTTTTCTGAGAAAACAGTACACCTGAAGGTTATTTTTTGTTATCAAGTGAGGGAAGGGAACCTGTGTTTGGTATTTGAGATTCTGGGAAACATGCTAAGTTTTTCACTGTGTTGTGCTTTGGGCTTCTTTTGTAACTATTGGGAAATCGCTTGGATTTGGATAAATGCTCACATTGCTGTGACTTCACAGATTACTGCATGCCACTGAGTCATGAACACTGTCTCGATGCAGGTGCTCAGCTCTCCCTTCATGTTGCCTTCTCCCGTAGTGGAGCCTCCTTTATTACATGCTGAGCTGGTCTGGCTGCTTTGCACTTGCAGAGAGGTGAGAGCCTTCACAGGGGTAGCTCCTCCAGATTGGGTGGTGCATGGTGGCTTACTGGTGCCACTGGTGTCTCTGTGTAAAAAGTGACATAAATTCACATTTGCCATGCCCTTTGGCTGGAGCCAGATGCAGGAGGGCCAGCCTGAACATAAGCCAAGAGTCTGCCCTGCATGGCTGGTTTTTTTCTATGTGAATCAATTGAACTTTGCATCCAGAGTGTGATGTGTAGCTGTGTGGGTGATCACAGAGCTTGGCCCTGAGTGTGAATCCTTGCCTCTGAGTGTGAATCCACCTCTGAACAGGGAAAGGTCACATATTCCCAGCAAACAGATTAATGGTGAGGATAAGTGCAGAAAATATCAAGCTCAGAAAACTGCTAATTGTACTCTAATATTGCCATGAAAAATTCATCCCATACCCGTTGTTGGTTCACAGGCTAAGAAGCAGGCCAGATAATTTCTGGAGGAATTTGAATCAAAAGTAAAGAATTCTGGTTTAGTTGGTTTGTTGTTTAGGGCTTTTTTCTCCCTCAGATTTTACAAAACTAAAACTCTGCTTTTCCACAGATGGCAATCAGCACCAAGGACTGGTACATAGTGATAATTTTATTCCGAAATGAAGGTGAATGCTTTAAAAAGAGAGTGTCAGCTGCCAGGTAAGGGTAGAGCAGAGCCTGGATTTACGACAGAATTGGCTGTATTTGTATCTAGTCCATTGTGTTTTGTTGTCAGGCTCACTTGGAGAAAGCACTGGGTAGGGACACAGAAGTCCTGAACTGTATCCCTGGTAGCTGCTCCATATCAGGCAGATGATCTTAGAGGACTCACATCCCATTCCTTTGTCTCCATTTCTGGCAGGTAATTACATCCCACTGCTGAAAAGTGCAGTGAGACCTTCCAGCAAGAGGTGTTATTATCTTTCTACCAAACATACCATGCACTCTGCTTAGCATCACAGGTGCTGCAGCTCCAAAGGCCTGGAGCTCTTCATGGACTGGACATAAAAATTATCCAGTCTCAGCTATCATTGCTTACCTTCCAGTTCAACCTGATTTCCTGAGTATTTGTATGGGAAAGAATGGGCTGGGCTTAAGTGATACACAAGTTAGCTGAGATCATATCTGGGGAAGGCACACGTTGAATAAAGATCACCAGTGTCACATTTGGTTTCCTTAGTGATACTACAAACAGCAAAAGCAAGCCAAAGAAGATTGCACAAGAGCATTAAAACTGCTTCTCTCCGGTCGTGAGGATGTGAATTTGTCCAGTTTGGCATGCAGGTGTAGCTTCAGGACAGCATTAAACATGACCATGGGAGGAGAGCAGCACAGATGGTCCAGTTGCCGATGAGTCCCCTGAGCCTGGGGCCTCTTACTCTGGGCGTACTCCGTCTCCTCAAGATTCTGAGATGAACAGAGCAGTTTGTGGTGATATGTGTTCTCTACAATCCTATCATGTAAGAGAAATGAAAAAATAACACTCTTGAAAGTCCAGAGTCTGGTAGGATGTACAGAAAGTAGAGTGAAATTAGAAATATGGAGGAATGAAAGCAGGGTTAGCTGGGGATGGTCTGTCTTCAAGAGGTTACAATACAGAGATATCAGCAATTGTTATTACAGCAAATTTTTTATCGATTTTTGAATTTTTATTGTTGAAAACTCTATTTAAAGTTGCTCCTCTTTACTTGAGAAAGTAAGACATCATTTCTATGAGCATGTGCTTTGATTGGCTTGTACTCTAAGCTAACCAACCAGGAGACTATCAGGAGACATGACTTCTGGTATAACCACTTACAAGTGGTGGTAGAGTGAGTTCTGGCCAGCAGAGATGAGTGTGGACAGTGACAGTAACTGAGCTTGTTTGGGTGAAAGTCAACAACATGTGGTGAGCTGAATTGTGTGGAGCTAAGTGGTAGAACTGTGAGATCTTCAAGAATAAACTCTGTGCCCAGAGCCCAGAACTGGGCAGGGTCCATGATCAGACTGGGGAATGGTCAGACGGGAGTGAGCCTGATTGCACCCCAATTTCTCACAGCACAGAGGGGAGAACAACACTGGGCAGCACCACCTGTGACCCAAGTTGATCTATCATTCACACCACACCATCTTCATGTTCTCAAGTTCTTTGTAGCTCCTCCTGCTCTCTTCTTGGTGGATATATCATCATCTCTTTGTTGTGAGACTAATGAACTTATTACCAGAAATTCCGACAATGATTTGGGAAAATCAGTGAAATAAAGAAGGGCTGTTAGCACACTACCTTGGAAGGCCACTGCTAACAGAAGGAATTACTTTCCTCTTGTCAATGGTATGGCTGGAAGCTATTAATGTCATGCAGCACTGTGCTGCATGAAATGAGTGATGTGGAACCTGCCAAGTTTTATTCAGAGGGCTGGTGTCCATATCAGAAACCTTGCCACTTCAGTGAACTTGTGGGAATGAGTGGAAAAGGATGGGAAAGAAATTTTTATAAAATATTTATGTGTGGTTGTGGTTTTAGCATATACTCTCCTTTTTCAAATGCACTGAAACACCAGCAGTGCTGCCTTGGGTGTTCAAACATTGGTGGCTGTTCTCTGCCAATGTAAGTACAGTCCAGGTGTATTAGGCAGGTGACCTGTGGAGACAGGAGTGTTTTCATGGTGCTTGTACAAGGAACTGGTGAAATATCTGGAAATACTACAGTGCACAGTAGTAAGGCTCTGGGAATTATTTGAATGCAGGCTGGCAGTGTTTGGGCAGTTCTGCAGGTCTGAGCAAGCAACTTGGACCATAAGAGCAAACAGCATCCCATGTTCTTTGTCACAAAGTGCTTGGGAAACTCTTACCAGATCACCCTCTGCCATGTCAGTGAGTGCTGCCCTGCATCCCCTCTTCACCCACGGTGCTTTTGAAGATGCCACAGACCATTTGGCAGGAGAAGCAAGAGAGAGCGCAGGAATGCCCCAGTGGCTCTCCTGCCAGCCTCTCCAGTGAGCTCCTGCCAGCCTAGGGAAATAAGGGACAAGAGAGCCACCAAGACTGGAGCTGGACTGAGCTACTAAGTTCTCTACAGCTACAGTTGCAGGACATTTTCCCTGGAACCTGGCAACTCAGTATCGTATTTGGATAGTCTGCTGGGCTTCCTGTACACCTGTATATTCTCACTGAGCATCATGAAAGCATTTTGGCAAGCACCACAGGTAAAACTTCCCTTGTTATTAATATTCTTTTTCCTGCATTTTAATTTAATTTCCTCTATCATTCCTTCTTTTTCCACTGTGCATTTCCCCTTGAAAGCTAAGATTGCACAAACAGATGGATATTCCTTCTCCCCAAGTGCATGTAGCCTTTTCTGCTGTTTGAAGAAATTAGCATTTTGGCTGAAGCACACCTGCAATTCCCATTAATGTAGCAGAGTGAAACCAACCCACTGGTGGAATGCAAGAAGCTCTGAACTCCCTTCGTCTGACAACAGATTTCAGAAGGAAAAGAAAAAGCCCCGGAAGATGGCAAGAAAATCTGCTTTCTATGCCTGGACAGTACGTAGGGTGTATGGCTGCTGATGGAGCCTGCATGTCCAAACTCTCCTGATGTGCTTGAGCCTAGGCTTGCCATCAGGAGATCAGCTCTGGAGAGGAATGCAGTGCAAAGCCCCATGATTCCTTCTGGGGTATTTAACTAGTACTGGTATCATCCATGGAATATGTGACCTGGATGGATGAGCTAAAAACTTCTGCAAATAAAACTGTGTACATGGAAGCTGTATAGGTGTGAGGAAAAGGAAAAATGAGAGGATGGAAGTGTCTTCTTGAATTTAGTTCTGATGCTGAGTGGTAGGAGGTTAGCAAGCAACTTCTGCTATGGTTGTTTACATACTGATTAGCCATGTAGGGCATTTTATATCTTATCCTAGAGCTGCATTTTAGAATTTCTGTATGGACCGAATTACGTTGCATGCCTGTGAAGAAGTCTAAAACAGAGAGGAGGCAAATAAAGAGGAACAGTGGTAATCTTGCTGCTTAATAGTGCAATTCTGGGGTGTAATTCTGGTCACCCAATCCAGTAAAACAAGTTAAATTGTCACAGAATCTATGCATGAAGAGTAAGTGCAAAATAAAAGTTTTAAACAGTTTAAGTCCAATGTTCCAGTCAAATTATTCTTAGCAAAGTGAGTCAAGTTATTTTTTAAGAATACAAATAGTGAGGAAATAACTCCTCTGTTTTGTCTTCATCTATCTGTTCTTTCTCAGCATACTTACTATTTGCCAAATAATTTGGACAAGCACAGATGTAGCGTGCTTCTGCTTTTGTTCATGTAAGCTGATCCTCGTTTGATGTTTGTGGTATATCCAGATGATGGAGTATTTTCCTCCTTTCTTAAAGGAGTGATTGAAGTGCTGTGAAACTGGGGCACTGCTGGGAAGGTTCACAGAAGAGCAATTGAATTTGGGTGAGGAGTAAGACAAAGTCTCCAAATAAGGCCATGGGTTCCAAGTGTTTTGTGTATTGTGTCCTGTTAGGGGATCAAGCCCTGAAAAGTTCCTGGGGACAGCAGGGGCTGGAGGAAAGATGTCCATACTGTGCCGTGCAATGCATATCTAGGCTTTGCCTTTCAGTCATTCTTTCTCTTCCTGCTCTCTTAGCAACACTGTGAAAACCCACCTGGTTTTTAGGCATCTTGCTGGCTCAGGTTACTAGAGATAAAACCAGTGCATAGGACAAGTTTTCTCTTATCCAAAAGGTGGATCTATTTTGCTTCAGGTACTGTGGGAACTGACTCATGAGGAAAAGATGAAAGAGTTCAGAAAGGAGATGGCACTGAATTGATTACAAAGTGGCCACAGAGAGTCTTTCGCAAGAGTTGCAGGAAATGGGAATTTTCAGACTCTCCACCTATGCTATCTCATGTCTTGTTCTGAGAGCATGAAGGCTGCATGTGTCCCTTCAGTCTCTGGTGAGGTAGCTCATGTCAATGAGATTCCATGGAGGAGCTTATCTTCAGCCCCAGTTTCTCCTAAACAATTGTGTGATTGCTACTTATTAGGATCTGTAATGTCCTGCTCCTGCTTCAGCCATTCCACTCAGACTTCTGCTGCTGACAATGCCTCAAGGTTATTACATAAAAAAGCTTTGTTCTCAACCCTTCTCCATGGTGGTGGCCTGTGATATCCAAAATACTCTTCCAGCTTCCCTTTCTGTGTGCAGCTGGTAGAGAGTGCTGCCTCTTTGCCAGCTGGAGCAGATCAACATCATTCGCATCACACCCTGTATCTTTTCCAAAGAATGAGTCTTGGTGCTTTGAGCTGGCACGTCAGCGGGGGATTGAGTTCAAGATAGTCTTTCACATCTCCGTGGTGGGCAACAGCCTCGAGAACCAGCTCCTACAGCACTTACCCTCTTCTGTGCGGAATTGCAGTCATACTTGCAAGATAATCTTCACTGTGTCAGGCAACCAGAGGATTTTGCTTTGATGTAGGAAGATATTGCACCAACACAGTCTTTGTGAGTGATAGATATGATACCCATTCAAGTAGTTTGAATTTCAGCATCTCAGCAGTTCATCTGAAAATTTGAAGTAGGTAGAAGGAGCAGAGGAGGCTGCAACGGATGAAGCAAAAAATGCAGAACAGAATTTCAGCCTGCAAGATAGCTGGATCCAAACTGTGTTTCTTCTTTTTCTTTCTTTAGAATAGGAAATGAATCCTAGATTCCCAATTGTATTCCTCATATAAATCAGGAGTAGCTGTTAAAGCTGAAAGGGTGCAAACAGGAGCAAACCCTGGCCTTCGAAGTTCAATGGGAATTGTGGCTAGTGAGTGCAGTCTGTTAAAGGCAGGATTCCTGGTATCATAAATTGTTACTCACTGTTGCATTGGCTCTAAGTTGCAGGGACTGATGCAGCAGTGCAGTCTGGGTTTGCAGTTTCTAGATCTGGGCATTTGCAGATCCCAGCAAGCCAGAAAGCAGGATCTGAAAGGAGAAAAAAATTGAGAAGGAAAAATAAATCACATACTCCAGCTAGCAAATATTCCCAGACCACAATTGTCTTTGGCACCCCTTCACCCACCAAGATCTCCAATGGTTCTCAGGCCTTTACCACAAGAAAATCAAGGGTTTAAAAATAAAATTATTAAAGAAAATCTTGATGTCATTTGGGTTTGAGAGTATTTGGTTGTTAGTGTGATGTGGGCACGTTTTCACGTGTGCATCCTGCTTTGTTGCAGCCTGAGCTGTTCAATGACTGAAATCTACCCTGGGGGAGAGGGAGGATGTTCCCACCTATTCTCACTCTGAGAATCTGGGAATTGGGACCAATGATAAGGCTTTTGTGGAAGAACTTTTAAGGTGCCAAGTTTCTTCCCTTGCTTTGTGCCAGCTCCACCCTGCTGAACTTGGTTCCTTTGCAGGGGTGAATAACAAATGTACTATACTCATGGCATGGTGACAGTTTGATCCAGGTGAAGTTGTTTGTGGTTCCCTCAAATGTATACAGGAACAGAAAGGTAATGGGGATAGTTCTGTTTGTACATAACTTTTGGAGCAGACCCAGGCAATGTGCTGACTGGAGCCTTACCTGTGAAAGCAGGAGACAGCCTGTTCAACAGGATCATTCATGTGGTTTATCCAAGACAGTCTCAGCTGCAGCAGGGATCCAGTCTCCTTTCTGTCCTGCTGGCTTCCCTTACAGACAAAGCAGTTTTGCTCCTGACATCTTTTCTTTATTCCAGAATGGCTGGGGCAAGCAGTGACACTGGATTTGCCCTCACTTTGGGGTTCCATGGCGAAAGTGATGGTGGTGTTCACCAGTGTATATACTGCAATGAAATTGCTGAGTTTTCATTAGGAGGGTGTAGAATCTTTTGCAGCTAATCCCTGACTGACCCATAAGTATTTCTGCAATGACAGAGTGACGGCATTGGAGAAGGGGGGAGTTGGATGAAATGCAGGATTCCTCTTTCTTTCCTCCATTGCAGGTGATGTGTAGATGGGACCAGATCTCCACTTCTTTCATCTTGTGCTTGTATGAGCTTTAAAACTTTCTTGCTGGTTTTTTTTTCTTTTTTTCCCCATGAGGATAGCAGCAAGAGTAGTCAGCTGCTTATAGTTTAAAACAGTCTTGAAGCGTGTAATTGCTGTCAAAAGCCATAGTAAATCCAGAAGATGATGGAGTGTGTTGTTTTTGCTTGGCCTAGTTTTTGCTAGTGGGGGGGGGCCCACAAAATGCCTCCTGTGTGAAACTTCTTGAAGCTTCACCATGTCCAGCAGAGCCAATCCCTGATGGCTCTGAAAATGATGGACATGCTGCTAGCCAAGGCTGGGCCAATTAGAGATGTTGGTTACACCTCTGTGAAAACATATTTAAGACGAGACCGAGGTGGGGCGGGAATACACTTCTTTTGGCCAGAGGAGGAGGAGGTAGTGAGCATGTGAGGGGAAACAATAACAATGCAGACACCAAGGTCAGTGAAGAAGGTAGAGGAGGGGAAGCTCCAGACACCGGAGCCAAGAATCTTCTGCAGGCTGTGGTGAGGACCATGGTGGAGCGGGATGTCCCCCTGCAGCCCATGGAGTCCATGGGGAATGCTAAGATCCACTCGCAGCCTTACGCCAGAGCGGGTGGATGCCTGGAGGAGGCTGTAGTCCAGTGGGAGTCTCAGTAGAGAAACAGGCTTTTACAGACTGAATTAAGTGCCCCGCGCTGATGCTGAACTGCGGTTCAGCAAAGAGGAAAAGGCCTTGCTCCCAAAATGGAATGGCCGACTAGGAGGTCTGTAATCTGTGGATGAGAGACCCCATGCCGCAGCAGTTTTGGGAAGACTGTCTGCCCTTGCGGGGGGCTCATGTGGCAGGTTTGGGCGGACTGCTACTTGTGAGATTTTGGGACCTGCGGCTATGCAGAAGAAAACTCCTCTCCCCTGAGCAGTGGAAAAAGATTGCAGTGATGGACTGACCTACCCCACCCCCCCTATGCCTTGTTCCCTTGTGCAGCTGCTGGGAGGGAGGGAGGGGGGTGAGTGGAGAAATGGTGTTGTTGAAGGTTTTATTTAATTTCTCATTTACTTCTCTGATTCTGTTAGCAAATAAAAGTTTCAGCCTGTTTTATGCCCTGGTGCGTCTTTTGTCCCAGTTTTTCCTTATCTCAATTCATGAGTCCTGGGTGTATTAATTTGTGAGTGCCTGGCATTTGGCCAGAGTCAAACCATGACACTGCGTGCAGAACTGTCTCTTCCATGGTACAGATGGGCACAAGCCACTGTCTCTCGTGGCTGTAAGGAGCTGCCAGGCTGCTGAGCAGATCTATGGGAGAACCAGATCAGCCTCTGCTGTTGTAGTGGTTACAAGCAACTGATCTCTCTGTGGAAGTGCCATAAATGTGGAAGAGTAATTGTACCATAAAAATACTAAAATCTTCCCTCTGGAAGATAGGGTTGACTTTTGGTTTTGTGTTTTTAAATTGCTATTTATTTTTCTCATTGTGCCCTAAATATACATAGCACTATCCAACTGGCTGAACCACAGAGCAGAATGAAATATCTGCCCCATCTATAAAGGCACAACCCTATAAAATGCAGATGACAGACTGACATTTCAAATCTTTGTTCTCATATATGGACGTTTTACCATTGGCTTCAATGAGATCAGAGGCAGGATTTGGCTTACATGAAAGGAGAGGTAGCCAAATGAGCACTAGCACATGAGCCAGAAGTTTTGGGTTGATTCCTGATATTCCCACCGTTTGGCTGATTTCTTCACTGCTTTCAGCCTCAGTTTCCCCTATTTATCAGTGCATAATAAGCTGAGGATATCTCACCTAATTAGTAATTTAATTAGAATAACAAAACTCATTTTTCATCTACTACTGGTTTGTAAAAGGCTTTTGAAACTCCACAGAAGGTGCAATTTGGTTGGCATAAAACCTGTTTGCATCATAAGGCTTAGCATCTCTGTCATGAATCTGTCTTTTTCTGCTTATTTCCTACAGTTTTGTCTACAAAAAGACCATGGCATCATTTATGCTGTAGATGTTCAGGTACAAAGCAGCTGCAGTCACTACTTGGAGTAAGTGTCTGATTTTCTAGAAAAGGGATGAGAGTAAGGAGCTTTCCATTTCCTGCACTGATTGTAGGTTGGTTTTGAGAGGTGTCCAGCTAGAGAGGCTCTGCAGCCACAGCTCCAAGTGAGACAAGGTCACCACTGCAGGGCTGTTGCTGTGGTTAGCACAGGCACCACTGTGGCCATCTGAGGATTTCAATCCATAGGCATGGATTCCTAGATAAAACAAAGTGGGAAAAGCCACTTGGTGGATATAACTCGGTGTTATTGTTAGCTGATTTCAGGTTCTCTCTCAAATGCCATCTTTGTGCTTAGTGGATGGTTTATCTGAGTTTATTGCTGTGGTTAGAGTGCAATGAACAGGAAAGAAGAGTTTGTGTTAATAGGGTAGTACTTTAGTAATTGTTGTCCCTTGATTCAAGCACAGCAGCGCTACTACTGAGATAGAAACATCTTTTTTTTCTGGACTCCAGATGCTTTGTGTCACACTTCAAAAGCTTTATTTTCCTATTTTTTTTTAGCTTTAATAGTCAAGATCCTCATATCTCCTGCCAGGCTTAGATTATCTTTTTTTATATATATATATTTATTTGTCTTCCCATTTAAACCATCCATTCATCCAGTTCTCATAAACCCCCTAATAACTATTTTAAAGTTTTTGTTCTTGGCTCTTTCCAAACATATAAATGCTGGTTTGAAAACCCAAGCTGAGTTCTGTGCAAATAATCCTCTCTACCATGTCTTTTCCTCTGGTTACAAGAGGATCCTTCAGTGTTTCGCTTCCCAGCACTTGTTAGCTATCAGTGGTCCACATGCCTCTTGTTTGGGGGAAAAAAAGGTAGATGTGGCATATAATCCAACCCTTTCCATGAAGAAATTCCACCTGCTTGTGCAGCCATGGACACTAGATTTACTGCAGCTGAGCAGAGGCAGCTCTTCACTTACCAAGCTCCTGAAGTGAGGTGGATCCACACATCCATTTCAAGCTCTTCACAGATGCTCAGACTAACTGGTATCACAAGCAGGAGGCTAGACCTGGAGCTATGGAGCTCAGTGCAAAGAAATCCATATGTCTTCAGAAGCTTTGGATCAGCACCAGAGATGAAAGAAAATCTTCCAATATACTTCTGTGTAGAGACCAAGAAGGGCCTCTGGCCAACATCTGAAAAACCAGGGCCTAAAATTAGACCCCTGAAATACCAAGAGCAGTGAGTGGTTCCAACTGATACCAAGTTAGGAAAAAGGGCCTGAAATAAACAGATTCCTCAGTAACCAAGATCCTATTTTTGAGACAAGTGTTCACTCTCACAAGTCAAAACAACAAGAAACCAAAAAGAAAAAAGAATGAAAACATCAAATCAAATCCCAGCAAACCAATAATATTATCAGCCAAAGCATGTCTTGATAGAATGTTTTCCAAAGTTCCTCGGGGAGTACCAGTGAGCCATGAAGAGAATATTGCTCTTTTCTAAAGTATTAAAATGGGGATCTTTTGGAACACACTGCATTTATGTGACAATTCTCTTCTTCTGTTAGGTCCTGTACCTGCTGTATGATTCTTTTGTCCCTTGTGAAATGTCCTCCTTTTCCAGGCCTATGCTACTACATATGTTTAAACATTTTTTCTTGTCTCCATGACTTTGTGATAGTCAGTATGAGAATTTGTCTTTTTTGGCAGGTGAAGTGAGGAAGCACTTAGCTTCAGTGAATACTTCGTCAAGAGAATAAGGTTCATGTCCAGGGACTATTGTGCTTTGAGAGGTGTGTGTAGACATTGTTCAGTGCCACCCTGCTCCCTGGCTAAAACTGCTGGGAGTCTGAAATATGAACATCGGAAAATACTAATATGAATGACAGCAATCCTGAAAATATCTCTGATTTCTTTAGAAATAGCACTTGGATCTGGTTTTCAGCCCTCTTCTAAATTTGTGGTTTTGTTCCCTTCTGCCTATGATGAAAGTATATGCCATGGTATTGCATTATGTGTTATTTTTATGTCTCAATTAGGAATATCTATTTTATCACTTCAGGATAAATGACTAAGCAGTAAGGTAGGAAGCCTTACAAGATTATTAGCTTTTTGTTTGTTTGTTTGTTTTGGGTTTTTTTTTTTTTTTTTTTTGTTAATTTTATACGTAATTGTTACGGTGGCTTGAGCACCTAACATGTATTTATTGTTGTAGTTTAATTGTTGTATTGTCCCAGAACCCTCAAGATCTCATTGTATATTTGCACAACCAGAAGACAGCTTCTGATTCAGGAAATAAGGCTTAATTCTACACAAAGGGAGGGAGGACTCACACCAGCCTGATTTGTGCAGTTCCCTAGACTGAGTGCACAGAACAGTGCAGGCTGCTTTGTGCATCAGCCTGTTTTTTGATATGTATCTGGAGAGAACTTAAGAGAGTGAGTGTAATTACTGGCTTAGTTTTTAGTTGTTTTTTTTTAAAATCAGATTTATAAATAAGTGACACATCTAAGAATATGTCCCATGAAATCCACATGTGAGGAAGCATGTTAAGGGCACCCTGATAAAAGCAGCAAAGAAAAAATATGTCTGTGTGGCTATTCAGTACCAGAAATACAAAGTGTCCTCAGTTCTGCACAATCTTTTCCCGTTGTTTCTTTCAATTCTGACCATATGAGCTCCTGTTGGGTACCATACCACCAAACTGCCCTGGAAGCTGTAGGTGGGGCAGATGAGACAGAGCAAAGAAAACAGAATTGAAAAACACTCAGGGCAGCAGAACTGCTGCACAAAGCCAAGAGAGAGGCTGATCTTCCTCATAAAATGCACCAGGAGCTCCCTATTTTGACAAGGGATCTGAACAGGGCTGGGTTTCTCCCGACACTGCAGTCCCTGGTGTTGTGTATCTTCTCTCTGTAACTGAAGAATTCCCTAGTTCTTCTAACTGGGGACAGGAAAGAGGCTGAAGGTTCCAGAAGGCCTACTGGCAGCTTTCTTTGTAGTCTAATGAAGAGGGAGGTGGTCAGAAACTAGAGAGACTGGCACTGTTGCAAAACCTTAGCTAGACCCTGACATAGAAAAAGGGTCTTTTGCAAGGCTCCACATAGTAGAGCCTTTTCTATTTGAAGTTCATGTGCAGTCACAGTGGCAATAGTGACTTATTGCGTCCAGTGTTAGTTTATGACAGAACATAAATGTAGTTTTAAAAATATATATTAGTTTTAAATGCAGCTCAAAATGTCAGTGTATTACTCTGTGATCTTGCAACAGCAGGGTTCTAACAAAATCACAGCCCTTCATCTTCAGGAATATGACAAAGAGAATGATGATACTTCTCTAGTACTGTAAGTTATATTTTTGCTGTACAGTTCTGGCAGGTTTCTTGAAAAGTTCAGTGATATCCAGACAAAAACCCTCAATCTTAAGCAAACCTGAACTCTGCCTAGAAAGGAATCCTGATATGTATGGATTCCTGTATCCTATGTTTGGAGCTTCCTACCTCTAATTCTAACATAATGTTTTATGTGTGTGTGAGCGATAGGAGGTGTTATATTCCTCTATTCCATCTCCATTCAAGAAGCATGCTGTGGCTGTTTGAATAAGGAGATGTTCCCACTTCAAAGATCTGAATTAACCCATACCTCTGCCCAGCCTTGAGACTCAAAAATCCCTTCTTTCTCTGCTTCCTAATATCTTTGCAATTTTTACCATCTACATCATCTCTCTCAGCTGGCAACAATTCTCTTTCTCCAAACAAACCAATAGCCCCCTGCTGTTGCTGGTCAAGTCTAGGGCAGTTTACAATCCCCTTTGACCATGTTAACTGTTCTGTAAGTGTTATGTGCTGTCTCCTGCACTTTTTTCTTCCATCTGCTTCAAAAAAGGGTAAGAATTTTTCACAGTGTGGATTTGTTACCTGCCTCTCTCCCATTCCTTCTCTATTCTCCCATCCCTGAAGGTTTTTCCTTCCATCCATGGGCCATCTGAAGTCAAAGATTCCATGACAAACCTTTCTCTTGTACTGAGTGCAGAGCTAGTGGCTGGTCTTGCATTTAACTCTTTGAAGATGGCAAATGACACTTGCACCCTTCTTGCTAGAGTCTAGAAGACACCAACCAGGAATCCCTTCCAGGGGCAGGTGGGCTGGTACAGAGGATACCTTTGCAGCCCTGATGGATAAGGTTCCTCTATAGCTGCAGCTGTACTGAGCCACTAAATCAACGCAAAGAGGGGCAGCCTTCCAATATCCACTTTCACTTAGGATGAGCTCCCACTCCTGTGGAATCAGGGACAAGGATGGATTTTACGCGTACCAAAGTCTTTGTGTCCAGCTGACAGAAGGGAGGTAAATCAGGCCAGCCTGATCCTATTCAGATCAGATTTGCCTCAGTCAAAGTTGCTGTATTGCTTCCCAGTGTTGTTCCCTGTTTGCACCAAGGTCAGGACACTGAATGCTGGATTTCTTTCATGAACAGGCATAACAACAGTTTTTCTCCAAATGCTTGCCTTTGTAAAGCATTACCAGTTGGCAAGAGGGGTTTCTTGGGAGACATGCTGTAGCCTGAAAGTGTTTTAGCAAGATGAATGTGTGGACAGCTCCAATATGCTACAGTAGAACTGTGATCAAACTCTTGCCCAGATCCAGTGATGGAGATCCTGTGTATCACTGGAATTACATTGCTTCAACTGATGTAATTGAGATGGTTTTGGCTAAAGTATTGTTCATTTTCTTCACAGTAGCTGGTGTGGGGCTGTGTCTGTGCTGAAAAGTGTTGAGAATTCCAGGGATGTTCTAGTTATTGCTGAGCAGAACTTACACAGAGCCAAGGCCTTTTCTGCGTCTCACCTCACATCAGCAGTAAGGGGACTGGGGGTGCACAAAAAGCTGGGAGGGGACGCAGCTGGAACAGGTGATCCTGACTGACCCAAGGGATATTCCAGACCATCTGACATTATGCTCAGCAATAAACTAGCAAGAAGGTCAGAGTCAGGGAAGGCTCCTTAGGCACTGGCTGGGCATCCATCAGTTGATGTTAAGCAAATGTTTTCATTTGTATCACTTGTTTTCCTGGGGGGAATTTCTCTCATTTTGTTAGTTTACTTTCCATTAAAATTTATTGTTATTATTAAATTATTAAATTGATCATACCTCACTTTTTTTTTTTTTTTTTTAATTTTTTTCTTTTCAATTCTCTTNTTTTTTTTTTTTAACTTTTATCCTTTCAATTATCTTTTCTGCCCACTGGGGTCAGGGAGTAAGAGAGTGACTGGGTGGTGCTTTGTTCCTGGCTGGATTGAACACAACAGTAATGAGTAAAATGAGTCTGGGTTCAGACCTCAGAATAAAGATACAGAGTTCCATGTGCTTTAAACACAGCATAGATATTTTTCCTTCAGCAATGTGGGTCTAAAGGTTATGAAATCTTGCTTGCACTGTTGTAGACTATTGCATCACTTCAGACCAGTATTCTGCATGCTGAACTCCTTCTGCTGGTCAGCAGTAGTTAGGTTCTTTATTTTCTCTCTGAATTAAGTCCCAGAGGTGGTATTTTATTAATGAATAAATTGCAACTCAAGTCCAATTTATGACAGAATACTTGATGTAGAGGGTGCTGAAAGAAAACCATCCAAGTGAGCCTTCAAGAAACTTCAGAATAAAATATTGCTTCTCTGCAGATTAGTCTACAGATTCATGTACAGTGATGCCAGACTGCACTCGCATACACTGACTTTTCACAGGGATGGATGCTGTATATCAGCTGTTGACACCCTAAATGCAATTTTTAAAACTTTAAGTCCCTAACAAGTTATTAAAAAGATCTCACTAATTACAAAGGAATTGTATGAAGAAGAATTAAAAAGTCAGTTAGATATTTGCTATATCAAATGCCAAGCCACATACTTCTGTTTAATGAAATCAGTTTCCAGTAGAGTTCATAACATCATCAATGACCTAAGCAGTGCACCTGACAGCTTGCCTGCCATCTCAAGCTGTAAATCTGGGTAACTTATGGTATATCAAAGAAGAAAAGGTCAATAAATGCAAAAATGTGTGGAGAATCTAATCTTTCCCTGGCACTTGTTATTCCTCCCTTCTCACTCTCCCTTCGTTCTATAATCTGTCACATTAAACTCGTCACACTTGGCCAGAGCCTGATCAGGACAAGTTTCTGCTAAAGCTGCATCAGTTCTTGCCACACAGCATCAGATAGACAAAGGCAATACATGACTGCAGCCCTGGAAACCTCTCTTCTGGAAATGCAGTTTAAGAAGGGGCCATAAATGCATGGAAATAAATGAAATTTGAGAAAGAGAAGGGAGAGGCTACAGAAATAACTCATCTTTTCACGCACAATTAAAAAGTTTTTTATGAGTTTGTTTTTGTTCTGAATAAAACTGCTACTGTTGAGAACAGAAATGTCTTAGGCTGCTGAGCAGTAGAGCTGGGAGTCTTTCTGTCTGCCAGGACATTTTTTCTCTGCAGTGTGCTTAATGCTTTGCCCAGTCCAGAAAGAAATTACTCAGTCAAAAGGACTTCCTTCCTCTCCCTTGGGTGATTATTCCACAGCCTATTAGGTCTCCCTAACTGGAAATATTTCCAACATCATTTTCCCTGCACTTACTTTTAAAGCATCCTTTTATGACTAGAAATTATCCTAAAGAGTGTTTTTCCATCACTAGTGTTTCCATTTCTCCTGTGCTTGTCTGTGGTTATCATATGTCCTGTAGCATTTCTCTGATGTTTAGTCGGGCTGCAGATGTTTAACGTATTTTACCTTTCCCTGTATGCCAAGCACAGGACTGGCACCAAGACGTTTATACACCATTAAACAAGGGTGGTGCCTGCTAAATGTAATGACTTTCTTCTGATGCTTTCATGGTAGAGGTTCTGCTAGAGTGCAATGACAGCTTCTCTTCTAAACTACATGGAAAAGGTGCAATGGCTGAAGAAGAATGACTTATAAACAGATTATATATAGAAATATATTAATTTAGCATCCAGCCTTGATTTGAGTCCACAGGGGAGGCAGTTAAATTTCATTGGTGTTGGCCTCTCAAACAAAGACATTGTATGTCTATTCGGACACAAGTAATTCCAACCAAACTGAGGAATATTATTAGGTTTTCTACGATTCTGTATTTTAAATGTAAAGGATATCTCTAAAACCACTAGAGCCTTTTAGACTGTGGAAACACTGAAAATATCACCACACTATGTATGGATGCATAATATGTATGATTTTCATGTGTCAGTATATTTGAGTTTCTTTATATTTTAAGATTATTTGTGAATTTTTTCAGCCCACTTCACGAGTATTTCTGTAATTGCTGTGTTGTATTACCCTAAATTGCTGGTATGTTCTCTCCACTTGAATTCCAAATAACTTCTTGAATTAAAGGTAGGGCTGAGAACTCTGTCTCTTATTTAATTTCTAAACATTTAGCATTTTCCTATCTTTAGTTGCTTATGAATTTACTAAACTCTAAGTCTTTGTGTTGAAATTTTCCATGCCAACTCTGTCTATTGAACAAAATGTGGGGTGTGTGTGAATGTAAATGATCATTTCAGTGATTTTTTTTTTTTTTAAGCTTTTTCTGAGAACAAGGCAACAGGAAAATGTGATATAAAAGTGCAAGAACGGTCATACCAGGTCAGACCAGACGTCTGTCTCACTCAGGATACTCACTCTGACACTGGCCAATCCTGTTAGCATATTTGACACTTCCTTCAAATATTCTCCCAGCCTCCAGCAATTTGTGGCTGAGGGATTTTAGAACCAGACACAATATTTTATGCTTAATAGCCCTTGAAGGATTTTCCTTTGGTGACTCTGTTTATGAATCTGTGTAAGGTTTTGGCATCCAGAACACAATTTGGTGAGGAGCTCCACTGTTAAAATACACTTTGGTTGAAAGGAGGTCTTTTCTGGTTTTTAAGAGTATTTTCTATCATTTTCAATTAAAGATCCCAAGCTGTTACATTGGAACCAATCATTTTGAGGGCCAGCCTCTGCCAAACCCCCTTTTTGGTCCTCATTTTGGAACAGGAACAGTCAGCTCAAAGCTCTTTGCTATGCAGGCAAAGCAGAAGTATTTAAGATTGTTTCTTCCTGTGTGCATCAGTTCACATTTATTGACATTCGATGTCATCTGCCTATTTTCTGGCCAGATATTCCATCTTGTCACCTTAATCTGAAATTCTCCATAATCGTTCATTAATTCTTTGGAATACCTAATTATTGGTAGCAAACTTCTAACTATTGTCTGTGTTTTATAGATCATTGCATAAAGCTTGTTTTTCTCAAGTTAAAAATGCCAAGTGTTTTCTCTGAGCAGCTTTAGCAACTTCACATGATAAAAGAGAGGAAGGTGGGAGTCAGGACTGTCAGGAACATGCAGAGTGTTATGTCCATGAGCATCCCAAAATTTCATGAGTTGTGAAAGGGAATGCTGCAGATTCTTGACAGCAATGATTAATGAAAACTACAGATGTTCTGTTTCACTGAAAGATAAGTACCTTTTATTTATGTAACTTTAAAGAGCTGACTTGAGATACCAAAGGCCAACAGATATCGGTCGAAGAATTAAATAGCAGACCCAGAGCTGACTGAAACAGAGAGTGAAACTTGCTTAGAAATCACTAGGGTGTTGTACCAAATGTAAAAATAATGGTCCTGGGTTAAGAATGAACAGGAACTATTCCAGGAAAGCAATTAAATGAGCCTTCAACTGTACATGCTTGAGTAAATATTTTCAGTGGGGAAGGATATTCTGAAATTGAAAACCATACCTAAATCCTTTACTGGACTCTTTGAGGAGTTGTATAGTTGTCTGCAAATATTGAATTTATGTGAATTGTTTGAAATGTTTAACCAATTTGAAAATAACTTCTTTATCAGGGGGCTTTTGACTGTTCATTAGTTGTTTCCTTGTTTTTCATGCATCCCTCTCAGATTCGCTGTGAGCTGTGCACTTTGAGGGTTTTCTCTGGGGTCTGGTTTGATCCCCACGGAAGTCAAAACATGGCAAAGTTCACCAAAACAGTATCAACAGGATCATATTTTTTTCCCTTCAAAATAAAGTTTCTTAATCTTCTCCATTCCTTCCCCCTCTTCCTCTCCAGATCCATTCCACACAAACCATGGAATTTTGGCCTCTTGTTTATATGTGGAAGAAAAGCAGATTTCAGAATTTTGGAACTTCCCACAGATCAGAAATTCCTTTTTCCAGATAGTTTTTCATGAAAGCACCCTAGTGGCTTCTGTGGCACTTGGCATGCCTATGTAGGATTGTCAGGCAGATGTAGGAATACCTGAAAGGAGGAGAAGAGACTGTAAGGCAAAAAACTCACCACCTTGCATGAGGTGAAGCACCCTCTGCCCCAGCAGTGAAATTGGGAACTCCCAAGCCTCCTGTTCCCTCATCCTTTGTGAAATCTATTCCTGAATAATGGCACCTTTGCTGAGTCAGTTTAACCTCTCCATCTGTAAGGGTAGTGAATATCTTTGGTAGAGAAGGGATGCTCAGAAGTTCTGAGCAGGGTAGCTGCCAGCTCTTAGCAGCTTTCACAGGAAATTTTTGAATCCTAGCCTGCCAGTAAGAGAGAATTTTGAAGAGTGCCAGGGGGCATTGTTCCTTCACATGATTTTCTTCAGCATAAAAGAAGGGAAATAACAGAAGCAGGCGATCTCAGTTAGTAGAAAAGGAATTAAAATAGTTCTAGTGTCTCCCTTTACTTGGTCCCTGCCACTTTTGTTTTGCCTTCCAGTGTATTATTTTTACTGTCCGCTCTCCAGACTCCTCTGTTTAATTTCTTGGGGGAGTATAAGAAAGTAAAATTTCACTGAAATGCAGTAGAAACAGAGATGAGGGGAGACAGGAAGCTCATTTTATGTGGGCTAAAAAAGGTAGAATTTAAATAATCCAAGAAGTGTCTGGTGGCAAGGCATGGGCAGGGGATGTGAGGGAGATCCTGAAGGAGTTCTGCTCTTCTGCTGCCACATCCTTTCCACACCAGTTGTGACTCTGTACATGAAGTATTTGAGTGTAGGTGGGGCCCTGCTCCTCATTCTCCATAGTACATCTCCTGCAGTCATTTCCATGAGCATGAGAATATGTAACAAGCTACAGTTTCACTGTTTCTGATTTGTTTGTTTTCCATAGTAGAGGGCAGTTCAAGTTTACACTTACACAGATAAGAAAGGCACCAGAGCAAATTTTAAAGCACTGTCTTTCATAAATGAGAATTATTTGCTTTTTCTGTGATGGAAAATAATAATTAAAGGAAACCTGGCTGATCTGATTTGTTTACAGCAATCTTAGTCCTATGACAAAGTCTGTCACAAAATGTTCTTACAGAAGTTGAGTAGTTAGGAAGGAATGAAGAAATACTGAGTAAGGGAGAAAAAAAGAAATAAAATTATTTCCCATGTGTCTTGAGGAACAACAACAGATACCTCAAGGTTCCCTAGATTTTCTACCTTGTACTTATGGAACATAAATGTTTTGACCTTCATGAGCATCTTTGTCAAAGACTTACCAGCAGTGGGTGAAGGATCTTGCACAGTTCTGGTAGGGAAAAGGAAATCAATCCCCCACAGTAGCAACTTCCATGAGCATTAAATCTAACTTTAAAAATGTTCAGGGAAGAGAGATTAAGACAAAAACCAAGGAAGTGAGTCAGATTCCCAGAGAGAGGGTATGAGGGATGGTGGGATGAAGGTATGTGCCTTTCAGAGCCTTGAAATAAGGATCAGAAGAGATTCTTTGGACATGCCTTTCAGATCACTGCCTGGCACTATAAACACTGATCGTGATACCCCACAACCTGGCTGCCTGCACTTTTCATGGAGCTGCCTCATCATGGAGGTCATGATGTTGGAAAGGAGGACAGAAGATTGTTGTTTCTATCTATTCTAGTGCTGATTATCTGTGGAAAATGCCACTGCTTTAAGGCAGAAGCTGCTTTATATGGCTTAATTCAGGCTTTAGTCTGCTTTTATCTAGGACTAACTCCTTGAATTTCAGAATTTTTTGTTTTTTTAATTGACTCCATTACAAAGAGAAGAAAATCAAGTGATAAAAATCTGTTCCAGTAAATGATCCTGGAGCTGTCTTTGCCATTAAAGTCTCTCTTCACAGCAGGATCTTCAAGAAAGTTCAAGGCATGCATGTCTCTCAATGCAAAAACAGACACAAGCAGTGCCTTCCTGAATCACCACCTTAAAATAACCCCAGCAATGGCCACCTGTGCAGTGACATTTTGGAAGTATGCACCACCTTATGAGAAAATTCAGCTGTGAATACCAGGCAACCTACTGCGCTTCCTGGGATGTCAGCCCAGAATCTCAGCAGCCTTCCCATCTCAGCATAACTCAGAGAGGCAGTTTTTAAACTAAAATGTTTGTGTAGAATAATAGACATTGTGAGATGGGAAGCCTCATAAATTGAAAAATGTCAGTTGGTTTTGCAGAGGTTGCTTACTAATTTTCACCTCATAAAAATTTCAGAAAGGATTCTTTGTTAAGAATCTTTGTTAAACTGCTGCAGCGAAGTCTTCCATGTTTATTTATTCACACCTAGTAAACTCCCTGAAGTAGCCAAAGGGCCTAGTTTCATCAGCACACAGATGGTGACTTTTCTTTTTTTCATTGTACTGGATTAATGTTCTCAAAAGTGAGCGAAGGGTCTACATTTAATGCAGACATTTGTTCCCAGAGGAGATGTGAGAGCCCATCTCCCTCTTCTAGTCCAGGTGCTCTTGTCCAAAGAGGCCTGATGGTTAAATGCCCTGCTTTGTGTATCCTTTCTTTTGCAGCTGCAGCCAAATCTGTTTTCTGTTTGGAGCTATTGGCTTTATTTCAGCCTCTGTCCCCTCAGCATCTTCCCTGTCACACTCAGCACAGGTGGGTCTAGCACTCTGTTCAGGAACTTATAGGGCAGGATCTCAGCCTAACATAGATTGGCTCTGCTCCAGCCAGGTTTATTGCCCAAAATATCAGCTGTTGGAAAGTTTAGTCGATATAAAGTCATTGTGAAGATCTGTGCAGCTCTGTACAGTGATTTGTTTCCACTTTCAAGATACATGCCCCACGAAAAGCTGCTTAAGCTGGTGGAGTAAAGTAGTGTTTTCTCTGTTTTCAGCTGGTCTCAGAGTCCTCCAATCTTCCTGAGCCACATTCTCATTTCAGTTACATCTAAGTAAATGCTGCTGAGGACAGAGGAGCTATAACACCAAAACAGTACTGTGAGAGATAAGAAACCTTTTATTTATTTTGCTGGTTTATTCTTCACCCTGTGTTTTTGTGTCCAGTTGTGTGTCCTTCACCCTGTCCAGCAGGATCACCCCAGTGTTCCTGCCCCAAGCCTCCCCTTGCAGTGATCCCTGTGAGCCAGACAGGGCTTTGCTCTGGGGTCACTCACAGGGGCACCCAGGATACCCCTCTTGAACACCCCCAAAATGCGTTTTTAAGGTATTGTCAGTGGTTAAACCTTCCCCCACTGCAAGTCAGCAGGAGCCAACAAAGTGAGCAGTTTGGGGCCAGTGACAGGGAGAGAAGTGTCCTGGATTAAGCTGCAGTGCAGCAGGTTTTTGCAGGGGTGTTAAGGGCTGTGCTCCTGACAGATTAAGCCAGGGTAGCTTAACTGTCTGGACAACATCTCCTGCAGCTCTGGGTGTCTCCTGCTTCATTATTTTCATTGAGCCATATACCTCCCTCATCTGGAATATTTCCACTGATTTTTGTGAATTTCTCAGGATTTTCACCCTCACTAAGGAACATTTAGTTCATTGCTCATAGTACTGACACTGCCTCAACCCTGCAATGACCGTGGCAGATGGGCCACATGCAAAGTTGGGGTAGGCAAGAACATTCTCTATTGGAAATTTGGAGGGCAGATTTTGCAATCCTCTTGGTCTGTGCAAGTCAGACCCAATCAGTGTGTAAGCTGGCCAGGAAAAGTATCTAAACAAAGCTGGTATGAAGTGGGTGTGCAAAATGAATGGGAATTCCATTTTGCTGGGGCCAAGGAGATGTATTGAACAGCACGAAAGGAGGAGTATAATGCAGAGATGTGTGTGGGCACTTAGCTGCATGAAGAACAAAGGAAAATAAACCCCATACAGAATTATGCTATTGGTGGATCTAACTGCTGGTATTTTGGTGAATTATTGTTGCTATTACAGCCATCTGGAGCATGTAAAAGGGAATGAAACTTGTCACTTTTTAAAAAAAAGCATTTAGGACAATTTCCTTAGTTCCCAGCTGTTTGGAGGGCAGTACCCAAAGCAGTTCTTGTTCACTGTGGGAGGGGAAGGGGCAAGTGGCCTGCTGGGGACTCCTGGAGGTGCAGTGCTTGTTCCACTCTCATGCTCTCCAGCAAGCTGCAGCGCCTGCCTGGCTGCCAATGCTCAGTGTGTTCCAGGGGCTTTTCCCAACAATGCACTTCGATCCTATGAATCCTGAAATCCATCTCTGCCACTCAGATCTGATGCTCATCTTCTGCCGTGCTGAGGACTGACTGTGTGTTGCAGGTAAGGGGCATCCCCTCTCTCCCCTCCCTCTGGAGGTGTGACCTTTGCTGCCCCCGTGGAAGGGGAAGAGAATGTGTTAATGGTTCTGTAAGGAGAAGGATGATTTTTGCTGGCAGCTCTTTTAGGTTTGCTTCCAGAATATCTACAGTTATCATTTATGCTCCTTTAAATTCTTTCCTTTACTCAGAAGAGGTCAGTGCATAGAAAGAGAATTTGGATTATTAGGCTGCTGGCACTGACCTGCATTTTCCACTGTATATAGCTGGAATACATTTGGTGCTTCTCTTCATTTGTTTACTTTTTGCCTTCTCTTTTTGCCCCGCTTCAGTAGGATGTTGGATTCCTCTTTTAATGAGAAATATTTTAAAGTGTTTAAATGGTCCATTAAATTACTTCAGTTTCTCTGAGAACCTCAGAATTTCACATTTGATCTCCTTAGGTGTGAAGAGCCCAATGAAATTCCTGAGGTATATTAATTCTTGGGTCCTCAGTGCACGCAAAAGACATCAAATTTGTGTCCTTGCTACTAGAACAAGAGCTCTGAAAATGTGGGATCTAATCCTTGATCCAGAGGTGTCATAGCTGTCAATCTGGTCAGTTTGCAGATGGGGCAGTTGCTGATGGGCCTCTGGGAAAGGAAAACTCCTAGTCTTGTAGTTTTGAATCATTATAAAGTCATGATGAGCGCCACCTTGGTCTATGTTATATATCTCTGCTACTTGGAATCAGTGTCAGAAAGTGGGACTCACTGAATAATAAAAGACAGCCTTTGGTCCAAGGAACTTACAAGGATCAGGTGGAAAAAAGAGATGGAAGAAGGGCAGGATTGGGAGAATTGAGGTGCTTCAGGTAGTGGCTGTGTGTGATAAATGCCTTGAAGAAAAGGGTCTGACTTTTTCTCCATTCAGTCTCTGCAGCCAGACTTTGGTCTTATTTGTACTGGTGTCAATCACAAGTGCCTCTGCTGACCTCAGTGCAATGACAGCCCTCTCTGCTATCAAGGTACTGACTTGAGAGCAGTTATTCCACTGCTAACCTGGCTGAATAGAAGTCAGTCCCTTGTTTGGGATGGGAAGAACCAGGAATGGCTAATAGCTGGCTGTTTTTCTGGCTCTTGATTGTTTATTTGGTCTACTGAGAACTAAATTCATCTCTCCATGAAACAGGCACTCCCTGCTTCTGACAGCAGTGGAGCTCTCTGAGCATTTTGTAGGAGCAGGACTTACATCAGTGGCATTGCTGTGTGCCCAGTAATGTCTGTATACACCCAGACATGACATGGCACCATCCAGGGCAGGGTTTCTGCCCCATGGGTCTAGCAGAGATATCTGTGGCAGTGTGCTGGGTCTGTTACTCTTTCAGTGCTGCCTTAGTAGCCTGCCTCTTTTTTGTGTGTGTGTTTAGAATGCTCCTTGTGTTATTTACCAGGTACTTTTATTATCTATTATTTTATTGCAGTTTTTGCAAAAAAGATCAGCCACTTCTTCTGTATTTATCTTAAGCACATCTGATGTGCAAAGCTCCCATACTCTCCTAATGCCATTTTTTTTCTCAAAGACAGCCAGGCTTTGCTGTGGCAAGGCTGGGCTGTGGGGAGTGTAGATGCGTTGGATCCCAGAAGGATCCCTAATGGTGCAATATCCCAGCTTGTGTTCCATGATTTAGTTCAGTAGTCCAGCTCCAGATCTTCTCTGATTGGTCACTGCAGTTGCTTGGTGGCAATGTACTTGATCTGGGGCTGCGAGACAGGGCTTGGAGTGCTTAGTCAGTATTATCTGTTCTGTCTCACTCCTCTGGTTGGTTAGTTCCAAATGTATTTTGGATGCCTAATAATTCCAACAAGAAATTTCTAGAAGAACATCAGAAAAGCCATCCCCAAGATATAAATTACTGTGTTAATGCGACTGAGCTCCTGCGGCTGAGATCACAAATAATTTTCAGATGCCGTCAGCATCTTTTTTTTGTGCTCTGTCCTCCCATGACCATTTCTTGGAGAGCCATAGAAACACTTGAAGGATTTGCTTTGAGGGGACGGCTCAAATATCAAAGTGGAAAAAAAGCATTCAAACCTAAAAGCTGACCATAAAGCCCAGCACATCATTTTCAGGAGCAGAACATTGTTACTCTGCTGACAAACTTCTTTTGAGGGCAGCAGCACAGTCCAGCACCATTTCATATTTGTCTTGAAGCTGCAAGTAACCAAAATAAATTTATGGTTACATAACAAACTGTATTACATTCTTGCTCTATGGTTCCAAGTGTAATTGTAAAGTAAGCACAAATGCAGTGTGTCTGCCCTTAGGAAGGTAGAGGGCCAACCTCCTTTCACACACAATCCCTCGGATTCACACCGAGGATAAACAGGCCAAGGAAGTGCACGGAATGTGCATTAGTCCTCTCTTCTAACGTCCTTGGATAAGATGTGGAGGCCTCCTGTGGAGGTGAAGACAAGGGACAGGTAGGGAGAGGCACCAAACAGACTCTGGAGAGCAGCCACGTTGCAGGGAGCGCACCGTGTGGCTTTTGGACGTTGCCCAGCTTGACATGAGTAACAGAAGCCCAGAGGATTACATGGCTCACATGAATCTCTGGTGATTTATGCAGCTCATTAGCGTACCAGCAATGCCTGTAGTTACACGGACTTAGAGCTGCATGGGATGAGCCTGCTTCCCGCTGCATGTGACTGGGGAAGGGTTATACTGAGGAGCTGTGGCAAACCTGCACTTCTGGAGCTGCACTTTGAAATTTGGCAGGGGATCATTGTGCTTCTTTGCCCCTGAAGGTGTTGTGAAAATATATGAATCACTGTTTATTTTCAAAGGGTTTGGACACTATAATGTTGAATGGGATAGAAAAACCCATGAAGGAACCCAGACATCCTTGTGAAAGACAAACCCTGGCCTGCAGAGAGGAAATGTCTGACTGTGTGCCTGGCACAATGCAGAGGTGGAAAAGGAAACACACAGCAAGAATAAGCAGGCAGTGTTGGGCCCTTGAGTTTTCTGAAGTTGTCAGTACCTCAGTTTTAATCAAGCACAAATTGTTTAGTTCCATGCAGAAGGAACTGGATAATGTTCACTGCCCTGTGCTCCCTATGGGACTAAAACTGGGGCTTCTCACTCACTTTTTGCCTAGAATACAGCAGCCACAGAAGGGAATAATGCTGGTGAGATGTAACAGCATTTTTCATGTCATAATACTCTGAACACGACTTTATAGCCCTTGGCCATAGGATATTATACAGTGCTCAGTCTTCTATCTCAGTTTCTAGACTTGTAGAATAGTATAATAATGTGTGCATAAGCTCCTAAGAAAGCATCCTAAATAAAATCTGAGGCACCTGAGCAGCAGGACAATGACTGCTGTAAATGCCCACATGGAAGTGAATGTTGCCAATATGAGGAGCCACACATTAAAGGAGGATGATAAGATATTCATCTTTGAAATGAAATGACACCTATCTCAGATAACCAAAGTTTGAAATTGATTTATGAAAGAGATCAGTGGCATCAACACTGTGGACAGCAAGGCCCAGAGAGCTGAATCCAAGGCCAGCTAGTCAAGGCAGAAGTGAAGCTAAAACTAACCCCATGCTCCTCCACAAGCTGAGGGCTGAATATGTGGAAAACAGCTTTTAGAAAAGACCTGAGGGTCCTGGTGCATTGACCACGAGCCAGTAGTGACCTTGCAACAAAGAAGGGTAACAGCATTGTGGGCTGAGTGAGTGTGTGTGAACACCTGCGGTGCTGGGCTTCCCAGTACAAGCCGGGTGTGGGCATACTGGGAGGGCCACATCTTGGAGTATTTGAGAAATAAACGGCCAAAAGTAACAAATCGTTGATTAAAAAAAAGTAACAAAATGCGTTTATTTAAAAAAGTAACAATCGGTCGAAGGAGGGAACAGCAGGGAGAAGCCGGGGTAAACCAACTAAAAATGATAACTCCCAGGTGGAGTTCGGCCCCTCCACCAATCCAAAGGAGCAAGGTAAAAAGACCCCTGAGGGCTCCAGGGCCAGTCTTTTAGTTCATTCAGTTCTCCATGCTGATTGGTCCTTCAGTCAGTTCTCCATGCTGATTGGTCCTTCAGTCAGTTCTCCATGCTGATTGGTCCTTCAGTCAGTTCTCCATGCTGATTGGTCCTTCAGTCAGTTCTCCATGCTGATTGGTCCTTCAGTCAGTTCTCCATGCTGATTGGTCCTTCAGTCAGTTCTCCATGCTGATTGGTCCCTCAGGTCTGCAGGCCACGCCCACCAACCGTTTCATTGGTGGTTCCCAAACTCATTGGCGATGTAATCTAGATGCACGGTGATGTAATCTTTCTTATCTTCCTTCCAGAAAGATCTTTGTGGCGCAGCTCCTTTATGGCCTGCAATTCAATAGCCCGCCACCCCCTTTTTTTCTTCTTCCCCCAAGACTCCTCCTCCCATACAGTAACTAAGTAGCCCAAATCTTGAAAACTGCAATTCAATATAATAAAATCTTCAATTAACAATCCAATAAAACATGTAAACTCTTGGAACCCAAAAGTGCAAACAAACATGTGACCCAATGGGAACTAAACCCCATTTATAACATTTATCATATGTGAGCAGAAGGTGAGAGAGCTGGGGTTCCATAGCAGAGGTGATCTTACCAATGCACCTGCTGGGGGAGTAAAAGAGCCAGAGTCTTTTCAGTGGTGTGCAGTAGAAGAGGCAAGGGTACAAACTGAATACACAAAATTCCATTTAAACATCAGATTTTTATCTTTTTTTACTGTGGCAGTGACTGAAGAATGAACAGGCTGTCTAGAGAGGCTGTGGAGAGCACCAGCAAAAAGTTGCTTTTGTTGACTCTGCTTTGAGGAGGGGTGTTGGCCTAGGCAGTCTCCAGAAGTCCCTTCCAAGCTCCACCATGCCATGATTCTGTAACAGAACACAGCTCTCCTGAATCCCAAGTAAATGTTTGAAAAGAAATTGTTACCAGGATCCTGGCCATCTGCTCTATTTTGATTAAATGCTGCCAACAAAAGTGTATGTTCATGTATGGGGCTGCATAAGCACAGGTCGTCTGTGCATATGCATGGTTACCTGCAGAATCCCTCCATATGCAGGCAAACCAACACATCCAGTCAGCCTCAGCCTGTCAGAAGAAAATGTAAAAGATTGCTAAATTCCTCATAGACAGAACTTCCAGCTGGAAGAAAAGAGGAAGGATGTGTCTGGGGAAACCTGGCCATATGCTACTCCTGCCTCTGGAATCTTGTGCTAAGTCTGTGTAGAGAACAATTTCTCCTTAAATACTCACCCATTCAAAAGGGTCTTTGCACACCAGATACAGTACATTCATCACTTGATTATGTGCTAGGTTACTTACTATTCATCACTCTTTGTATTCTTCCCTTTAAACTTTCCCAGCTATTCCAAGCAAGAGAAAGTAATATGAGTGTGTAGTTGTACTTAAGGGCTTTCTGCTTTTCTCCTGCCAGCACATCCAGCTCATGTGGGCACAATCAATTCCTGCAGCTGTGCCACTGGTTTCATTTATACCCATTGCTTGAGAATAAATAAGCTTAGTCTGGCAGTTACTTTTACTGCTTTTTATTACAGTTGTGTCACACAGTTCTCTGTCATTCTACATGTTTCACTTTTCTCTGTGGTAACACGACTGCAAGAAGGCAAAATGCTGCCAGCTGGATGAGCTTGCAGGTGGAGAGGGAAGGAATAATGGAGGAGCTGGGAATGGGCGCTCAGTCCTTTGTACCTGTAAGTACACCTGGATCAATTCAAAGCAGCCAGTACCTTCCTCCTGCTTCTTGCAGGAATGCTCGGGTTGTGGGATGCTGATTTGCAGCAAACCCAACTCAGCCCCACGCACAGTGTGGCCACCTCTAGAGGGCGGTGATTGACTGATGAATGTTAGTGCTGTAACAGGATGATTCCTGGATTATTGTGGACTAATCCAGCTGGGATATTCTGCTGTTTAGCGAATTCCAGCTTTCCTGCAGATAGGTGCAGAGCCTAGCAGAGACAGGTCTCTTTCTGAAGTGATAGAGGAGTTGAAGTGGACAAGTAATGGATGAATTTACAAACTGTTGTGAGATCATTAATTCTTAGAAATACCAGAGACCTTCATTTCTACAATAGCATTGGTTTGTGCTGAGCCTTGAAGGAACCAATCCATAAGTACATTTAAACCAGTGCAAAGCAGGGAGAAAGATCAAACCATCCAGCACAAATTGCTCTGAACTCCTGGGTTTAGACTTACAGCCTGCTCTGTTTGGCTTCCAGCACAGCCTAGCCCTGCTGTGCAAGCCCCCATCCCAGGGATGGCTTTGCCAGGAATGAGGGGACAGAACCTTCCTTATTAACATCATTTGGTGCAGGAATTGTTTCCATGGAGAAACAGCTTCCCAGTCCTTCCCAGCACCTTTCACATGACTTCATCTTCCTTTACCTGCATGTCAGGTAAGAAACTCGTGGTGAGATTTCCTGCAGCATTCTGTGATACTGTGATGGATCCACATGTGGCCCTGCCCAGCTTCCACACCTCTGGATCTGACTGAAGAATATCGCTAGCCTTCCTCTTTTCCCCCAGACTGTTGTCATCATTTTGCTGATTAGCTGCTTTCTTTACTTCTTCTGTATCTCTTCTCCTGATGCCAATAAACAAAACTCCACCATACTTTTCAGGACTGCAAGAAAAAGATGAAAAGTTGTTTGAAGTAAAGGGTGAGGTGAGGACAATTTCAGGGCAGACACATTTTTTTCTTTGAGCATACCTAAATTTGAGCTGATGCTACACCTATGCATTCAGTGCTGCATTGCATGGCCACGTTTGTACGTGGCTCTGGAGCTGAACTGTGTGCTCTGCAGTCGAGGTGCACACTTGGCTGTTCTGTGCTTTGTGTACTATGGCACCATGGCTCATGGTCCATAAAGAGCTAGTTTCAGTGACAGGGGCCATCAGCACACACGTCTTTGACAAGGCAGGCAGCGTGAAAACATCAACACTCTTCTCTCCTAGCACTGAAAGATGGGGCTGGTTCCCAGTTTATCTTTGTATTTAGCATTGACTCCAAGGAGCATAGTTAGAGGGGATGGAAACACAATCTACTCCTTATCATTTCTGTGTTGCCAGTTGAGTCAGGACCAGGCTGACACAGGCCCAGAACTGTTAGCATTTGCTTGATACATTGAGACGTCTGGGTGTTTTTGTTACCCCTTGTCTATTAGCTCATGAACCACCGTGTCTGTGGTCTGTTGCTTTTCTTGGCCATCTTTGCTCCTCACTTCCATCTTGGGCTGGAAGCCAATGGCGTGGGCACCAGAGATAAAACATCTTTTATTTCCAAACACAACCTTCTGCATCAGAGCATGCCTGCTAAGGGAAATCTTGCCTTTCAGGAAGCTGTCCTTTTTGGGACTTTTGCTTTGTTTTATGAGAGCTTTTTATGGATTCATACATGTCATGACCCAGCACCTATCACAAACACATAATTCCAGCACAAAGGACTTCTAAAAAGTACATATATAGAAACTGCTAGAAGGAAGCCTGACATTCCTGAAGAATGTTACTGTCTTCAGTGTGATTTTCTACCTTCACTTTGTGGGTTTTGTTTCTCCAACTCTATCTAGCTGCAAGGAGTCATCTTAAATGGAAGTGACACAGCAAAACCTACTTTGATAGCTTGCAGATTTAAAAATAGCTGTCTTAACATAGTTTTTCCTTCCAAGGTAGAATGTACCTTCTCTTGGAAAACATTAATGCAAATTGTTAATATAGGGTCTCCTTTCCATAGTGTATCTCACAGTGAGTCATCTGATCTCTGGCTCTGTATAGCTACATGCAGATAGGTGGGAATTAGTTTGGTTTCTGAAATTCTCTCTTTTGTATTGACTGAAAACCTGGGATGGTTATTTTAAAGTGTTTCCCATTCTCCAGACAAGATATGAATGTAAATGCGGCGAAAATAATATTGGATGTTCTCCCTGTACCAGTAATGTAGCTGTAAAATGCTGGGTGTTGATTAATCTGGTGGAATGCTATTCCCCTTTCAGACTGGTGTCAGAATTGGACCAATTTTATCTGAAGAGTTTATTGTCTCAAGAAGTAAAAATAAATTGAAGTCACTGTAATTTGGAATATCTCAGTTTTTTATCTCAGAACCATGTGAATCAGTATCAGCTGAGCACCTGGCTTATGGAAACCAGTTCTTTATTTAAAAAAAAAAAATAGTTTTTAATTTGAAAAGAAAAAAAGCACTTGGAATATTTCTTAGAATTTTGAGGCAAATCTTGCAAAACTGGAAAAATATCCACTTTTGCTAACTTCCCATGACAAACCCAGAACTGGACTGTTTCTGATGACACACTCAGTGTTCAGTGAAAATATTAATAATCCCAGTAATTAGAATGCCTCAAGTCTCAAGACTTTACTCCTTGTCAGATCGCTCAAAAATTCCTGAGGACAGGTCTACTGCTCTGGCCATAACACCTGCTGGACCCTGCACTGTTCATGTTGATTCATGAATGACAGATGTGGGATGTTGTGTGAGGAATCCGTGGTCAGGGGAAAGGGTTACACGTTTTGAAGAGTCTGGCAGGTAAAGTTCCCATGGGACAACTTAGTGACAGAACAAGGAGGCTCCTCTGACTTAGATCACAGGGATGTAATAGGCCTGCTGCGTGTTTTAGTGGGAGAAGGGAAGGACTGAAAGTGCAAACCTCTCAACTGTGTATTCATGGCCCATTCCTTAGACTTTAAAGACAAGGTCTGACAACCCCAAATACAGTTTCCTCAGGCAAGGGTGCTGAAGAGCAAGATTACTCAATGCTTACACAAGTGAACCCCTGCTAACTCCTGCTCTCTGAATCAGAACTTGTCTCCTTAAGGAAAACACTAAGCCAGCTCAACTGATTTGCAAACCAGTGTTGAAAAGTTTATGGAAGTTCTTGTGAGACCGTGAGGACAGCAGGAATGCAGATTTGTCCTTCTCTTGAATGGCAACAAAAAGAGCTTCATGTCTTGTGTCCTTACATTCTCCAATTTTCTTTTTTTTTGTCTTCATAGTTGAGAAAAATCATATTATATTTGTTTATTGTACTGAAAGTATAATTAAACCACAGTAGTGTTGAGAATATCTGTTCCACAGATGCACTGCCAGCAGAGTAACCACCATATACCTTTTTTCTTTGCCTGGGAAGCTTCCTTGGAAAGCTTCCTTCACTAAAAGGTGTCAAACAGATGTTACTAAATTGAAGTCAATTTAGAGCAGGAAATTAAATGTTAACACTCTAACACACTACTCATTTTTATTAGTAGAATTTCTTTTTTTGTTTTGTTTGTTTGCTTATTTTCTTGCTTTGTTGGTTGGTTTGGGGTTTTTTCCCCAGAGAGAAAACCCACACGTGTGCTGGTAATGTATGTCCTAAGCTAAGGTCAGAAGCAGCCCATGAAGATGACAAATGACCGAGATCTGAGTCTTTCACACCTCCCAGTCTGAGTTGATGACACTTGTGTGTATTGGCTACCATTTCTGAAATCTTTTAGATCTTTTATGAAGATCATTTTGAAACAGAAAAAGTGGATAGAACTTGTCTTAAGGGAAGAGCCTCAATCTCACAGTAGGTCCAAAAGGCCACTTCAGAAGTGGCTGAAGCTTTGCTATAGCATCACTGATCAGTGGAGAGCAAGTCGATTAAAACCTGAGATCTTAAAAAAGGGGCAAAAAAGAAGATAGATTTATTCTAGGGAAGCAATCAGGGAAAGAAATAAGCCCTCTGGTACTGCCTAGAAAGGACAGGCATCTTTACAACTCATGCATTACAAATCAATAACTTAACATTTCAATAACAGAAACTAAGCATCTGAAATACTTAAGTTCTTGTCACTTGCTTCACAAAGCACACTCCTTTTCTAATCCTTAACTTACAGTGGTGTTGGTCTACTAAAAACATGCTAATTTCTTTCTGTAGTTAACACAGGCCTTCTGATGTCCCCAAGAAATAAATTAAAAAAAAACCAAAACCTCAGTAATAATTCAGGACATCAGATTTCTATACTGCAGTTTACAAAAGTAGGATTTAGAGGAATGGTGATGCTGCTCAAAAACTTTCTACTCCCATGACTGTCTGAATCATGAAATGAAAAGAAAAAAAGGAAAAAAAAAACCAGAAAAAACCCCTAGACCTTTAATTACAACCTAGTCATTTTGATCATAGCAATAAATATAGCAAATGTGAGGCAAGTATGTGTGTGAGAGTGCAGGACAGAGAAAGGCTTAGGGCAAGGATCAGTGGAAAATCTTTAGAAATGATGTAAGAGAAAAGAAAGGCAGGGATTGGAGTTTGTAGCCTACACCAGAGACTATAAAAACTCTCAAAGAAAGCTGAACATTCAGAACAAGTTAGGAGGAAGAACATAGCAGGATCATTAAGGCTGGAATTGCTTGCATCCAGTGCAAGGTAAGAGGATTGAGGACAGAATGTGCTAGGGATGTTTTGTGTCTTCTGCTCTGTTTACAGAAGCTTTGTTCCCTACTGAATTTTCTTTTACTTTTTTTTTTTTTTAATTATTATTATTATTAACATACATGCACAAGGTATAAAGATGTCCAGGACTGACGGGAAAAGCACAATTACTTTACTTTTTCCAGTTTGGGATTAAGATAATAAGGTGCCTATCACCTAGGATTTTTGGTAGTAAAACTGAACTAGAAATATTCAGTGGAAACTTATTTCGCTCAGTTAATCAGCCAGCATTTAAACAGAACGTGTCAGTGCATTTTACAACACTGACAAATTGCTTTCATGCTCTTGCAGTGCTTTGCACTAAACTGCTGTCTGTTTATATTGTTATGGATTTTCCTTTTGTGTAAGTTATTGTCAAATGCATATTACTTCTTAAAATAAGCTGAAGAGCTATGACAGAATAATTCTTTTGCATTACCAAATATCATATGTGGTAGACAAATTTGCTGAATCTAACATATTGAAAAACACGAGATACATGATTTAGGAAAAGTCTTTAATTTATGGATCTGCAAAAGGGTTTTATTACATCCCATATTAGACAAATGTTGATCCAGATTCTGCTGCATTCCTGCAATAATGGAATAACTGCAAAAACATTCCTACAGTAACAGAGTCATTGTCATTATCCAGTGATCTGACTACTTCAGCTTTGCACCACTCTAGGTGAAGGCAGACTCTGATTCTGTGATAGTCGCTGTAATTTCTCCATTCTGAGTTCAAAACTATTTCACTGGGTTTTTTTTCCTCCCACACTGAAGTTGTGCAAGTAAATACATGCAAATAATGTTTGGTTTAAATGTCCAGAGGCTACAGTAAAGTCCAGAATCAAATTTTTGAAGCACTAGCATGCAGTGCCATTAATTTTCCTTACTTGGTTTTTCAATTTGAAATGGTTGTCCTCTCACGGGGAGTGCAGAGCTGAAAGCTGAGAGGACATTTAATGCCTCTGCCCACTGCTTCACCCGGGAAACTAATTATTGCATTTATCTGTCTCTGCTCACCTGTATTCAAAATGCAGCTCAACCTACTTTTCCTGTAAAATACTTTGAACATTATGAGGAATAACATGCAAAAAACCCTAGCTCCAACCAAGCAAATCTATGGTGTAAATTATGGGAAAACTGCAAAATATATCTGACTGGATCAGGCATTCTTCATTTTTTATAAATACCTGCCACACTGATTCCAGCAGATTAGAACTTTGTTTTCACTCCGAATGAATGACAAGTGCCTTCTGGACTTCTTAAATAGCAAATTAAAACATCCAACACTTGTAAGATCTCTCTTGTTAGACCCTGACAAGTGCTGCAAGTGCTGCAGCTTTCCTTTTCTTCTTAACTCAGAGAGACAGGTTACTCTCTAATTTACATTTGCAATATATCTTCTCCAAAACTTTTCTTCTTCACGTAATATCCTTGATTAGAATGTTTAAGTGTTTATCCAGTAAATCAGTATCAGTGTTTGAATCTTGTTAAGAAATTCCCATGCCATTCTTGTCTCTTACAAGCTTATCTTGAGGGATATTTTTATTATACTTTAAATGGTCTGTTTTTATATTGATAACCTATTCTGCTAATATACTCTTTATACCTGGTGTGAAGATCTTCTGCTTATCACTGGAATGCGGTTAGGAAAGAAAATTAATTTTCTAATATAGAAAACCACAATCAATTTCTTGATTTTTCATGATGGAAAGTTTTCTTATTTTTTCTTCAAATGCTGAAGATGGCACTCTAACAATGAAAAGTTTTTGGTTCTTGTGCTAAGATGAAGGAAGGCTGAATGTCAGGTTGAAAGAAATGTTTAAGAAAACCTGGCATGTTTAATCACTACATATATAAAAAGTGTAGGATTGAGAGTGTGTTGGCAATGAAGAATAGTCTAATAATGTTTTGTTTTCCATTGTACATACCAGGGATACTGCAGCTCACTCAATTATTTTCTGAGGAAAGGTGCAAATAAGTTGTTCCCACTAGGAGATATTTTCTTACACTTCACAGCACCCTTTTTTTTAGTAGCCCTCAGCTTCTAGATGAGCTTCCTCACTTCTGTTTGTCTTCTGCTTCATGGTCTCCTACTTTTGTGGTATATATGTGAGTTAGAGTATTTTAATTTCTAAAATCTGTTGCTAAAAATGGATTTATTACACAGTGTAATAGTGTCAAAGCGTAGCGAGATTTGCAAGATGTCCAACTTGTGTCCTTCCTGCCCATTCTAAAGAAAAGTGTCCTCATTTTTCTTTATGGCCATTTGCTTTCATGCCCCGTTTTCAAAGGAAGAGATGAGAACCATGACTGGTTGTTCACAAGTGTTTGCCCACCATTGTCAGTTAATTTGTTCCTGAATCACGCTTGTGTTGGTTCAGCAAAGGTGCTCTGGCATGGCTGTGCTTATTTATGCACTCCTTGAACTCCACATGGGAATTAGAGGGGCACTTTTCCATTCCTTCTTCACATGATGAGACACAACCTACTCCCACAGATGTTGTATCCTCTGTGGGCAGGGCCCAGTCAAGCCCTGCAGTGACTAAACCATGACTGAATCTGTTTTATCTGAGTACAAGTGGTAGGAACAGCTGTGTGTTTGAGCATCCTCTGAGCCAAAGCACAGCTGTCAAGCAGGCAAAGGTGACTAACACGGTGATATGAAAACATGTCAGGACCAAACACTGGAAATCATGTTACAGGGAATACAGTCATTGAAATGAAGACTTTGAAAATCAATAACGAATCCTGACTACCTTGAGAAACCTTGAAGGAACTTCATTTTCAGGAAGTGGAACATTTTTGGCCTTGAAATACTGTCTGACAAAAAGTTGCATTTGGAACACAAAAATACCTAGTTCTTATTTCGAAGTAACTAATCATTGCCTCTTGAATAAGTTTATGATTTTAAGTTCTCTCAGTTCCACCAGATGAAACCTACCTGCATCTATTTACCTACATAGGAAACTGAAAACAGAAAGAAACTTACATCGTAGAAGTTGTCAGTGTCTGTACCATGTATAACAAAATATATGGCATTGTTTAAAAATCTGAATCCTACATAGGAAACACATTATTAATGACATAAAGGGCCTGACACTGGAAGCTTACATTTCATTTTGCCATGGAAGTCCCATGCTTCAATGTCTCACTTCAGTATCTTTTAGAAAGCACTATGTGAGAAGTGCTCCATATCTCATCTGTAGGATGAGAACAACGCCGCCACTATAACGCATTTTTGGCCTCTGCTTTTTTTTCTGAGGGTTGGATTTATTTTGATTTTTCTCCCTTTCCTTCACATTTATATGACTACAAAATTGCACCTGAGATACACAGGGTCCTTCAGCAGTTCTGAAATCACTAGGACTGGTGGTAGGGGCAGTATTTTTGGTTTTGTGGTGATACATATGATCAGAGGATCCATTTTCCAACTTTTAAAAGTAAGGCAAATTTGTTTCAACCGGAGCAGACTTCTCAGAACTTCACACAAGCCATTTATAAGTTCGTATTTTTTTTGTAAGATAATAATCCATCATAAATTTTTTTGCCAAGGTATATTGCCATCAGGTGTGCAACGTGAGACTAGTGAGGCCAACAATAGTACTCAATTTGACTAATCAGTTTGATTAGGATAGGTAGCAGCAGTTAATATTCTATTTTGTGGCACTGGAGCAGCAACGAAATAGCTCAGGAACTGGCTTGCAGACCCAGCTGTGATTTCCGCCAGCTGATTGGAATCTGCACAGTCTCCGAGACCTTCCCCTGCAGACCACCTGGCTAACAGGTGATGAAGGCCCACCAGTGCTATCTCAGTGCACACATCAGAGAAGCTTCCCAGCACCTGTGGGACAGTCAAGCCTTGGCTCTGCATCAGATCAGTTTGGGAGCATCCAGGACAAAACCTCCAGGGCTTCTGGGCTCAGACACAAGGTGCTCACTGCAAGAGCAAGGTCCCTGTTTGCAGGTGACTTGGGCATGTCCCATGTTGGTGTTGCAGCCCCAAGCAGAGCACAGTCATCAATCCCAACTGGCAGCTGCAGTGAAGGATTGCAGTGCAAGGTGTGATGTCTTGCCTTGGTTCACTTGCTAACAGGCCAGTAAGAAAAATAAGGCCCTTATGATTTATGCTTGCAGAGTAATCTCCACAGTAATGTGAAATATCGTAGTTCAAATGGTAAGAACAATGACGGCTGTTCCGATTTTTGACAGGCAATGGGTTTGGAGCTTGGTGATGAATTGCATTCTGTCTGGGGTTTGTTCAGCCCACTTATCTTCAGGATGTCATTTTGGGGTTTGTTTTTTTCTTGAAAAGAAAAACATCTTTTAAGTCCTTTGGTTTGATGTTGGAGACTTAACAGTTTCTGTCTGGTAAAGCGTTTGGCTTTCTTGTGATCTTTTCTTGGAAAATGGCTCTGCACAGATTCCTAAGTAAAAGTTTTGTATGTTTATCCTGCTTTGATAAGGTAGAATACTGTTCTTTCTTTTATCTTTAATTTTATTTTAATTGGACCTGCAACAAAGATACCTAATATGAGGAATTTTAGTTTTGACACATTTCACGCTAAAGTATCACCAAGACACATAAATATGTCTGAATTTCAGACTTGCAATTACATTTAGAGAAGGGTAAACCATATTTTATGTCAGATAACACCAGACCCTGAGATACTAAAGACATGGAATTATACACCAGTCCCCTGACCTTGCTCTGTGAAGCTGATGGTGAAGAATTTTCTAGAAGGATGGAATTTCAATACACTTAGTAAGGCTGCATCTTGAAAAGCTTGCCAGAGCTTTGCTTGTTCTCCTTCAGTAACAAATACTGTCCAGCATCTCTTAAAGTCTCTCTTGGAATGTGTCAGGGTGAAATATGGATAGGGTGAAATAATAGCCAGTGCATGGCTGGGAAAACCCCTTTTTGGCCAGAGGGCTCTGCTTGATCAATTGCAACAAAGAGAAAACCCAGTAACTGCTTTTAACAGCTAAGGTCCTATGACATGGCTGAAGCTGGAAAACTAAGTCCCAGACTGGTAGAAGAAAGTCTGGTTTTGGTTATATTTACATAATCCTCATCACACCATTAGTTTTGTAAATAATTTTTTAAAGCTGAACTGTTCTACTACAATAACCCTGCCTCTTTCTCCTGCTTTGGTCCCATCACTGCATGAAAATCAGTACAACAGGATCTTGCTGGACGTAAGTTTTGCTCTCTTCTCACTCAGTGACACCACCTCTTTAGCTGCTCATTTCTTTGGGAAGTAGAGTCAAGCTTTAAGTCCTTTCAATTTCCTCCACTTCTAATTTCACTGGCATTGAGTTCTGACTAGTTAATCAAATGTCTTTAGTGTTGCAGGTGCCTTAGTGTTTATTTTCATTAGTGTACCAGGTGCTATTTTTAGCTCTTTTGTCTTTGGGTTGAATGAATACCAGCACAGACTTTAAACCATAATAAACATATGTTTTTTAACCTGTCATTTATTTTTATATCTCTGTATCCAAATAATCAGGATGTGGTTACCTGTGAAGGTAGCAGACTGCTACTTCAAATTTCAATGCACACCCATGTACAAAAATATACATTATAGAGGGTTACAGCTTTAAAAACACCCAGACAGAGCCCTGTGTTTATGTCAAGCAATGGGTGTTGCTGTCGGACTGAGAAACAGTGGTACCACCTGGATTAGTGCTTTGACTTTGTCCTTTTATTCCAGTGAATTGTCTGCCTCACCCCTACAGAGTAACCAGCAGCATTCATCCTAACTGCTCATCCCTTATGGACAATAATAATTATTAAATTAATTAATGTACACATAAAAGCTCGTTATATTTCTGCTTTTGCCAAGTGGAGAGTCAGCAAAGTCTGGCAGCATCATACTTGAATTATACTTTGGTGTAGGACCTGGAGACAGAGAAATAAGTACATTAGCAGATACCTTTGGCAAAAGGCCCCAGACTAGCTCTTATTAACATGATCTGAAATATTTCCCACCTCGGTGAGTTGGAGGCAAGTCAGGTTTTAAGAGATAGACCCAAACAAGGGCATAAACAGTGCAGGCTAAACCCAGAGATAACACCTGCAGCAAGCACTTTCCCCATCCTGAGCCTCCCAAAATTCCCTGCATTATTTAAAGGCTTGGTAGGCATCTGCAGTTCTGCAGCTGTGGCACGTGGTCAGACCACCACCAGTTTGAGCAACACATCCCCATGCAAGCTTTTCCCACGGGTGTGAATAATTTTATTGCAGGATCCCATTGGAAGCTGTGGCTCCCACTAGATCATATTGAGAACTAGCAAAATGCAGCCTTGCCTTCAAAATTCCGCTTGAGAGGTTTATGATTTCTGTCCTAGCTTTAAGCACTTCTCCAGCATGTGGGGAGGTCAGGGTCAGCCTGGGTGGCACTACAAGCCAAAGTCTCCCTCCTTGCAAGTGAACATTCAGTTCATCTGGTTTTAAGGCAAGCTTGCATTCCTCACTGCTGCCGCTGCAAGGACTGCACCACTGTGCAGAAAGGAATCAAAAGATTTGCAGGGCTGTATAGGAGCAGAGGAGGGAGCTGATTCTGCATGCAAAGGTGAAGAGCATTCAGCTGGCATTGTGTGGTTGCTGGGTTTTATGCAGTGACTCTGTCAGATAAAACTTAACAGCCATGGGGAGAGTCTCCCTTGGTTTTACTTCTTCAAGACCTTTGGAACAAGATTCCTTGGGGAATGCAGCTGTAGAGGTATTAACAGATTGTTGTCCTTTGTAGATGCTGCAGTTCCAGCTTGTGGTCATGCATTTGGCCCTTGTGATTGGCCTGCTGTGGTGGAACTCCAGCTCTGTGCTCCTTGCAGAGGCAGCTCCAGAGGTAGGTGAAGGTTTCTGGTGGTTGTCACACAGCTGCTCTTTTTAGCCACACACTGTGGAAGACACCAGGGTATCCAAATGCTATTGGAAGGTCAAGGATTGGTATTGACGCTCTAACGGCTGCGGAGGAGCCTTAAGAAGAGAGAGATGCAAATTGCATGGCTCTGAGGGGAAAGACAGAATGAGGTCTCACCCAACTTCTCACAGCCTCTCCTGAAACACCAGGGGATTTCCTGTGTGTTAAAACAATGTCCAGTGGATTGAGAAAACTTCCTGAAGAGGGGAAGGTGGTGATGGCAGGGGGGAAAGCAAACGCCTCTAACACTAAAGGGAAAGTTTAATTCTTCTTCTTAAAGACAAATAATAGCATGAAAAGGGTGCAGCTTTCAGAAGCCATAAGGAGATTCCTGAGAGATCACCTGCACAGAAGTTACAAATTAAAGGAGACAGACTAGACCAGGAGGGGGAAGGGGCAAAGTCACTTGCCTAAGCTTGCAAAGGAAAGTAGCAGATGAAAAGGGAGAGTTATCTCATGTTTCATCCAAGACGATATGCAGGGGTTGCACCTGAAAATACTTCTACTGCATTCCCTATTTTTATGCCATCTTGACATAAGGCAGATTTGGTAGAAAAGGTATTTATGTAATGGTTTCATGCCATTAAAAAAAAAATAAAAAAAGAAAAAAAAATCAAGTATCTAAAAGTTTACTCAAAACGCAACTGTTTGGCTCTAGGGTTTTTACATAGATTTTAAGATCACCTTGAACATTAGATGGCTAATGACGAATACTGATAGATCCTTCTACCTTGCTCTCTGTCTTCACATAAGCACGACCTGATTCTCCAAAAGGGCTGCAGCAGCTGCTGTTCTTGTGCCACAGACACCTGGTATCCTTCTTCACTGATAAATTTTTGTGAACAGAGTGTAAGAACAGAACATTTTTGGAGACTTCCAGATCTAGAGACTTGCTTTGGACCAGGGCAAGTTTTAGCTGCTTCTGACCAGATTTTTTCTTTGAACCAGTTTAAAATCTCAGTATCCATGACATCCTTTGGCAATGCATTCCCCTTCATCTGTGTACTGTATTTAAAAAGTAACTCCATATATGTATTTTGAATCCACCATCTGGTGGTTGCACTGGGTGGACTGAGAAGCTCTTTCTCTTGAGGAAAAAATTACTAGTTTTTATTCATTTCACTGCTGTTCCTAAGTTTCCAAACCCTCCCCTGCATCCCCTGCATTCACTCATCTCTGCTTATCTGTGAAGTTGTACTTTGTTCCATGGTGCACCAGAGGAAAACTATTTTCTACTTCTGGTTATCATTTTAGTTGTCCCTTTACTTCTTAAAATTCTACTATATCTTTTGAAGATAAAGTAGGATTACAAGGTATTCAAGAGCAGAGGCTATTTTTGCCCTTCTAGTTTCAAGTGTTATTGTAGATAGTTATCCCCATATCCATTTTAACCACAAGGAAGAGCTGTCTTTCTTAAAGGCCTCATTCTGTTGCAAACCTCTATGAAAAGTTTTATAACCCTGCAGGAGAATAGAAAGGACTGCTCTGTGTACTTGAGGCTCATAAAAAGTAGAACCAGGGGACAAAGTGAGATCCTTTACAAAAGCATCAACAGTGCTACATGATTTGTGTGATCATTGTGGTCCTGTGCTGCTCCTCATATAAAGGTCACAGTTTTATACATTCCATCACTGTTTATGCCACCCATCAGTAGTGGGAAACATCCCCAGCACAACTGCTGTGAACTGGAGTGGACAAGGATATTGCATCATCCATTTCATGCCTTCCTTCACACGTGTACTAAACCCACTATGTATGAATAACGAAGATGCTTCTGAAGGTAGAAAAAAACCTGCTTGATGGCATAAGTTGTAATGTTTTTATCTAATTCTGTGAAGATCAAGTGGAGCAAGAAGGCAAACATTTCTTTCAAAGAGAGAATGATTTGGGCTTCTTTAGACCAGCTGCTCCCCTATATTTCTCTGTTACATGCAAAGCAACTCTTTCACTTTGATTTGTTTTATTTATTTCTTGATAGATCCCAATATTCTCATCTATTCTTATAGCAAAGTTTAGTTTTGAAATGGTGTTAAGCCTAATGTCATAACTAAGGTTCAAACTGCTGTGTCAATTCAAGAGAGTGTTCTTTCCTTTCTTCCTCCCCATGCACTGTTACTTAAATTTACTGAATATCAGGGCTGAGCAAGTTTATTTTGGGACATGTTCGCATAACAATTAATTAATTTTTCAGATATGGATGGAAAGTTCTGTAGAAGTTTTCATTACTATTTATTAGCATTCATTTAAAAAACAAAAATCAGTTTCCTGAAAACTATCAGGATGGATATTGGAGTCAGGCAATGGCAATTACATTTTTCAGAAGGATTAAATTACTCATCTCATACTGTAAGTGATACTGATCACAGTGCTGAAATAGGGATAGTGGGATGGCCTGCAGAAATAGGTTTTGTGAAGTAACAAATTTTAATATTTCTTGCAATACTAATGAAAGCAAGTTCAGCTCTATACAAAAAAAACCTCCTGACTGTAATGGCAAAATCCTGTGGGTGGAAAAAGGCCACATTTCAGAGAAGGAACTTTGTTTTAAAACATTGTCCCAATTTCAGTGTCCTGGTAGTTCTGTATTTACAGGACAGCTGCTATGACACTGCTTGAAATGTTTTCCTCTGGGACTTGAGCAGCCAGCAAACTGGAATTTTACTGCTTTCTTTTGCAGCCTTTGGAGCCTTATGCTGCTCTGGGCGTGGGAGCGCATCCCATTGCCAGTGAAGAGAAGTCAGCCACCAACCTGGCAGCCAAACTGTTCCTTCTTGATGACTTGGTGTCTCTGGAGAATGAGGTGACCGAGACAAAGAAGAAAAGAAGCTTCCCAGGATTTGGCTCCCCAATTGACAGAATTTCTTCAACCTCTGTGGATGCTAAAAGCAAACAGAGGTAAACTCTTAAATGCTCCTGCCAGTGATAAAGGTGAAGGAAGGTTGTTGGTAGATGGTCTGGATACTGATGGGTTAGCTTTAGCTCCCATCAGGATTTCTGGTCAGTTGTGAGGTGCCTATGATGAGAAACCATTCAAACAGTGTGTCACCCTTCAGCTGTGATGTATAATATATGCACCGCTTCATTTATCCCTACAGTGCTACACAGCTGCCAGACAACATTCAAGTAAATGCGATTTTTCCTTCTTTTCCACTTCTTTCCACTAATGTGAACTAGCATTCACATTAGATACCTTTCTTACCATGAGCTTGTTTAAAGCAAAAAATGTGCCCAAGGTTCAAAAGCAGAGGGGCAGGGCTGGGTGCTCCTGAGACTGGCGTGGAAAGAAGGTGTGGTGGTGTGCATGTTCTGAACAAAAAGTGAAGGATACGTCATGAAAATGGGCAGAGAAACAGTAGAATGAGCTTCAAGACCTCCAGCAACTTTGGATAAGTAAGGGTTTAATCAACCCAGCAATACCTTCACAGCGTGTGTTTGAAGATAAACTTGTTTATAACAGGGCTAAGCAATGAGTGATGCTCAATAGGGTTGGGGAGAGACAGTGAGTTTGAGGTGAAGCTTTAGGGGCTGTTTCCTCTATCTGAGAGAGCTTCACTGTCTTGTTCTGCTCTTCTGGAAACTGTCTTCTTTTGGATGGAATCCCTAACGCCACGAAGCATTTAAAGCTTAATCTGGAAACTGAAAGTATTCATGAGAGCCAGTCAATATTACAAGTACTTTTTCAAACAAAGTTTTGCAATATTTTCTTGTTGTTTTTCCATTTATCTACCCAGTCCACCATTAGGACTGTTTGGCTGCAGCCAAAAGTGATAAACCACGAAATTCTTACAATCTTAAGTAGAATTATTCTGTTCTGTCCGCCTCTTCAAGATATCAAAATCAGCTCACTCTTCATTTGCTTTTTGGCATGTTTGCCCTTTCCAGGGGAAGAAATAAAAGGTCTTTTTTGAAGTTATCCTTTTTTGCAAGGTACGTGGTATTCCCAAATTATCTCATTGTTTTTGGAAGGAAATCTTCTTTCATTCTGTGTGAAGTACATGGGGAAAACTAAACAACGAAACAAACAAAAATCCCAAAAACAACAACAACAAGCAAACAAACAAACAAAGAAAAGGGAAATTATGGTGAAAACCATCTTGTCTCTGAATAATGAGCTCATGAAAATGAGTGACAGGTTGCAAAAAATTCCTGCTTTCCCAGCATTGTCAGCACAATTTGCAGCTTTGTATTGGGATTATCACTTTGGGGAAGCTCTTTAGCTTTTAAGTTTGGGGTTGAGCCATTTATTATATTAACATGAGCTGCCTTGATCACTGCAGTGATAGCCTGGTACCCACCACCCGCACGGATTGTAGATGCTATGAAAGAGTAATAAGGCTTTTGATAGAAAAGTACCTTTAGATAGGAACAGACAGAGGCTGCTGCACTTGGAGTAAAACAGGGGACTGAGCACCCTGTCACAGTCGTTCAGCCAGGAATGGTAACAGATCATTCCTGTCCGAGCTGAGCCGGTCACCTTTAGAGATCAGGAAATTACTTTGTGAAAGCTGATAAATAGGTTGAGCCCCCCGAGTCAATGCTGAGTGCGCAATGCCTGGCACAAAGCAGAAACTTTTGGGAAAGTGCGGATCAAGTGGAAGTCCTCTTAACAGCTTGTTCTGGCACCCACCGATTACAGGAGAGCCCAGACCCTGATCTTGCACCAACATCGGTTTGTAAAGCTTTGAAAAGCACGGGAAAAGTGTGCAAGAAAGCGAAATCTGCAGAAGAAGTAGAAAGATCCACAGGCAGACAGAGAGAAAGCGACTCCGTGAATCTTAGACAAGGCTGTTTTAAGTAGAAAAAGTCACTTTGTGCCTCCTAAGTGACGGCACGGGGACATCGCGGCGCGGTGGCGGGGCTGTGGTGGCGCGGGGTGGCTGCAAGAGGGGACGCTCGGCTGCGCTACCGCTCCCCATCCCTTTCTCTGACTACAGAGCATGGCAGCGTTACAGCTCATAGGGCAGAAACACCGCCCCGCCCCACCCTCGCCAGCCAATTCGAGTCTGGGGAGTTCATTCCCTTTTCCTGCAGGCAGGCTCAGGATGGGGCTGTCAGCCCAAGTGTCCCGCCTGTGCATCCCCGCGTGGGGAGGAAGCAGTGCTGCCTGTGAGGCAACAGGCTGAGCACCCTGGCTTTCCTTCCCTTTGCTTTCCCTGTGGCTGAGTGCAGCGGCGCTGGCTCTGTTGGTGCCCGAGGAAGGGACATACATTACAAATGGCTGCCCTTCCTTTGCCACGTTCTGTAATCGCTCCAGATTGACTGATGTGGTGCACCACCAATTCCCATCCCATGACTTCATCTGAAAAGCAGCTAGAAAAGAGTTGCTGGGGCTTTGGGTGCTGCAGTGATGTGCCTGGACTGCAGCCCACGCCCGAGAGGTGTGCACTCAGATGAGACCAAGGACTGCACAGTTTTGGATGGCGTGTGCAGAGACCCAAAGCCCCAAGGTGAGGGAGCTTAACAGTGTTGGCACAGAGTTAGACTGAGTGTACCACAGCATTCCCTTCTGCTTATTACTTTGCAGTTGCCAACTTACAGAACAAAATTTATTTTTATTTATGTTCCTCGATGAGGACCGATATAGAATTAATCTTCCAGGGCTTCTCTTGGACTTGCATTTCACTGGCAAGTATTTTTGAGGGCAAAAGTTGAGGTTATTCTCAGCTGCAGGAAACCTTGCCATTTCCACAATTAATGAAAATAAAATTTCTGCTGGTGGAAAAAAATGCTCCAAAAATGCTGAATTAAGATGGGAACCTTCTTATTTTATACAAAAAGAACTACAAAAAATATTTCTGGGTAGAAATTCTTTCACATGTTCTTCATGCCGTCATTCATCAAATTGTCAGGAAATTTACCATATAGGGGGAAAAAAATCCCCAGTCCCAAAACCTACCCATTTTCAATCTCATTAAAGGATTGCTGCTATATCGTCTTGATGAACAGCACATTGCCAGAGAACTTATAGGAAAATCTAGCTAGGGCTTCTCTGACTTGTCCCCTCTATTACTGTACAATACTTTCTACCTTGTTGCTTATCTTAGCCCCAGCTGGCCCTAGAGCTTTCAAAGACCCAGGTAATGGGTCACCTGCAGTATGGGATACTGTGCAGAAAATAATTCCCCTTTATAAATGCAGTGTGTCACCTTTCTTTTATGAATAGCAGTTAAACCCGGAAGTTGGCTTGCTGCTTAATAAAAATAGGTATAGTGGATCAAGCTCAGCCAACTGCAGCCTTTTTTAAGACAAGTGCAGCATCTAATTTTTAAACACTCACATCTTTGGCTGTTCCTGTACCACCACTCCATCTGAACAATAAGGTGTTAGTGGGATGAGTGGGGAATCAAACATGTAGTAACATTTTGATTATTCATATGATGTCTTTTCCCAGTTGTTTCCCTCCCCCTGTGCTCTTTTTCCTCGTGCAGGAAAGTGCTTGAGCTGCCCAAGAGAAGGTTTGGAGTTCCTCTTGACCAGATTGGAGTGAGCCACATCGGCAACACCAGGGGTTAGCAGCTCCTGCAGGTAAGCCAAAGTATTCCAGGTGTGGGCAGGCTTGGAGGGCCTGTCTGTTCTCAGTTCCATGGAGGTTCTCAGTCATGCCATCAGGCTTGGGGAGAGTGGCTTAGGGAATTGTGGCTTCTTATAACATGGAATGCCCTAATTTACCACTCTCTACAAGCAAACAAGTATTCCTAACATTTTCATCTCCTCTAGACAGCCTTACAGTGTGCTTGTCCAAGCCTTGCATTTCTGAGACTGGAAAATGTAATGTTTACTGCTTTTTTTTTTTGCCTACAGGTGCTCCTATTCTGAATGAGTGATGTTGTATTGGAAACATTACAGAGATATGGAAGATGCCTCACAGCATGTCTTGTCATTGCCTAATGATACGGCACTCAGGGAATTGACCTCCTGAAAAATCTGTTTCACATTGCATTTTACAAATGTTCATTTATAAATAATAACAAATTCAGTTCATCAGGTCAGAATGCTCTCACAGCTGTGCACAGTGTCACTGATAGAAGGGAACAGAGAATATGTATATATTTTTATTGCATGGCATTTATCTGTTAAACTTGCAGAAGTTTATTTTCCTACCCAGGACTGAGATTTTTTGGATTGAAAATAAAACTTCCAGAGATGCCAACAGCTGCCCATGAAAAGCAGACAGTTTGCTTTGCACATTTCTTTCTGGAGGGGAGCTGTTTAGTAGAAGAAGGGAGGATTTAACAGTTACAGGACAAAGCTAGAATGCATTTGAACTGCTGTTTGGGAGAAGGTGTTTTCTGCCATCACTAGGAGTTAGTCTGATAAGAACTATGACAAGACCTTAGTATTTGTCCTGATGTTTTGAGTAGTCTCTCTTATCTCTGCACCATATTTAGGCATGTTTTCATCATATGGCATATCCTGAAATGTGGTGAGACTTTTAGTTCATGAATACATTTCATTCCTCCCTATGCATACCACAGGATAATGTCCAAATATGAAGTCATCTGCTTCCAAGGCCATCTGCATCATATGCCTTATTTTAGCCTCTTGATGCTATTTAGCCTCTTGGTGCACAGGGCACAACAACACCACAGCTCTAAAATTTCAAGTATTTCTCACTCTGGCAAAATGTAAACATGTCCTCTGCACTTCAGAGTAAAACAGGTTATCTTAAATCCTCTTTCATGCTTTTCACTTCTTTCCAGGTTATAAAATATAGCTGAGAAGAGCTGTTTGCTGGCATCTCAGTGCTCAGATTCCTAGCTGATGTTTTCTAAACCTTACATTCTATCTCCTTCTTGGACTTTGGTCCATGTCAGCTAAATTCCTTGGATTGCTATTCTTGGGTATAAATCATCCTTAGCATTGCAAAAGAGGATCCATTGAGAAAGGGATTATGCAGAATTAAGGAAAAAAAATTATTCTTGCCAAACACCCTGTGTTAGGCAGGGAGTAATGCTGGAGATGGGAATTAAGTGTTAATTTCCTGATCTTGTATGAGGCATAAAGCACCTGGCCATTAGTTGGCAAAATGGGGGAAACCGAGTCAGCTCCAAAAAAAAAGGAGTTGGGAAATCAATGAGACTTAAAAACTATTTTGAGGGTTGGGACTTTGGGACAATAGCCCTCATTCAGCCATGGTGGGAGATGAGGCTCCCACTCAGAAGGGGAAGTAACATCTAATTCATGTGCTCAGACATAACAGGGGTCCTTCCCATTTTCCTCCTTGCCTATAGCCCTGCACTGAGATCAAGACTGCCCCAGGCACAAAAAATTTGCAAGAAACTTCACTTTTCTTGATATCTCCAATGTAGACTGATGCTGCAGAGAGCAGCTGCATGAACCAGTGACTCACATCAAGGTGTCCCTATCTTTGCCATCTGCCAGAGCACTCCAGCTGAGTTAGGAGATCATTCCCCCTTCAGAGGGTGAGTTGTCAGTACTTGTGTGTGAGGTGAAGCACTGCAGATGCTTTCCAGACTAAGCTCTTGAAAGTCAGAGAAAAAAAGAAGGGCTCTAAGTCCATATGTGATGATCTTGGGTTTTTGCTTCCCGCTCTTCTCCTGGTCCCACTGTTAATTTTCTTCCTTTAAGCCTCCAGGTGGCGGGCCTGAGAACTGAATTGAGTGGGTGCATGTGGACTGACTGACTCAGGATAAGATTATCAGTCCATGATGGAAGCAAGCCTGCAAATGTAGTCCCAGGCAGTCCTCTGCAGTGCATTACCACCATCCATCCTGAGCCTGTCCTGCGGTTTAGGGAACATTTATCTTCTTGCACTGAGCCCATCCAGACAGGCTGCAGATAATCTGCTTGCAGGGCAGCCATATGTATGGGGCATGGGCACATTATGGAAATGGTGACCTGACTACTCAAACAGATGCCAGTCAAAAGAACCATGGACAGTCAGTGCATGACATATTTGGGAGACTGCAATCAGAGGAATCCAGTGCTAACACAGCAGCTTTGCAAAGACACTACTGGATCATAGAAATATTTAGCATTTGGCAGGTATTAACCTGGGCTTCCAAAACCAGCAGGATTTTAAAGGCTGAAAGTTGTGTGCAGAAATGCCCTTCATCTGAAGGGAAATGTGAAAGCAAAGCAGGGCAGAGGGGTCTGAGGTGGTGTTGGTAGAACTGGGATCTGGAAGCTTCAGTTCTGCTCCCACCTCACTGAATGGATGACTTGGGAGAAAGCAACAATCTTTTTGTTCCTCTGCGTCATTCATCACTGAACACACTGAGACTTCCTGTGGCTCAAGAAGCACTCTTTAAAATCTGTAAATTGGGAAGTGCTGTTTCAAATATGATGATGTCTGAAAGGCTGAACATCACAATTTGGTTTTGTAGATAATATTGGATGGCTCCAACTATTGTGCATAGTATGGAGATCAGCAAACGTGAAATAAGGATATACTGCAGCATCCATTGCACGCTGGATTTATCCTGGATTTGCAAATCCATTCAGATGGCTGTGAGGATTTTCTTCTAATAAATCTGCATGGTCTACTAGAATGTCTCAGGGAAATCCCTTTAATTATTGCCTGTGGGTCATTAACTTCAGCAAGGGTGGCTGCCCAAGCATGGGTAAGGTGCGAGCAGCCGCTGTGGGGAGGTGATACCTGAGAAGGAGAAGCATTTCTGTTTTGTATGTTTAAGAGAAAGGACAGGACCCTACAGTGACATGTAGAGGGTAAGCCTGGGGGGAACAACACCACCTCTGCTTCTAATTAGTTAATAAATTGCATTCAGCACATGCTGATCACTGCAGCAGAAGCAGCTAATACAGCAGCATAGAGGGCCTGTCAGGAAATAGTGGGGTAGTTTGGGTACCACAAGCACTTAAGTAACTGCACTGATAGAATGGAGCGCAAAATCACTGCCAAGCAGTATGATGCACTGCACTCCAGGCAATTCCTGTCTCGGGTCAGAGCAAGCTGTTAAATATCCGCAGATACTGTATTCCTTTTCCTGCCTTGCTGATGAGTTGTCACCCAGGTCAGGAAGGCATGGCTACAGCAAACAGGTGACAGATGGAGCCTGCTGCTCTGGCCTGTCCTTGCACTAGTATATCCTGCAAGCTGAAATCATCTGAGCTCAACACCAGCTTGGAGCACTCAGTGCAACTCTTGGAACACACGTCCCTTGCAGCTGAAGCACCAAACTTCTAAAGAAAGAGAGAGACTATTCTTGTCCATAGGGTATCTTTTCTTCCCGGATTTGGTGCCAATGTGAGGGTATGTGAAAGCGTGCTCCCACACACCTTTTCACTCACACAAAAGAAACAGAAAACGGGAAATGTGTTCTGAATCACCACCAAGGAAATGACAAACAACTAATGGTAGCAGAAAACTGTATTTTGCATGTCATTAGACTTCACTGATACAATCAAGCTGGCTTTATTCCCTAGATGCTGGCTTTGGCCTGCAACAGGATGAATAGGTCTCCTTTTAATGAAGTACTGCTGTGTTTCTTGCCAGAGCCTAAGACAATGAGTGTGGGATGGCAATTACAGCTTTGGGAGAGATAACATTTGGAAGAATATGTAATATGCAAGCTACAGTTAAATCATATGGCTCAATAGAACTGGAGAAAAAACTCAATGCTAGTCAAAATTGTTCCATACATTCACAGTGGCTACCAGATACTGCTCTCATTTACATTGCTGGAAACCTCAAAGTTAACATCAGGATTTATTTTGAATTTACATTTTTGGGAATGAGGTCCTCTGTTTTTGCAAATAAATGTGGATAGCATGACTTAAGATGAATATATGTAGGAACCACTGATGGATTGTGATCTCTTCCTGTTGGACAGGGCCAGATATAATTCTGCAGTAGAAAAGGCCAGCTACATGAACCAGCTGCATTGACCAGCCACATGAACCAAAAATCTCTGCTCAAAACATCTCCTTGGGGTGAGTAGGTAGAAACCAGTGGGTCTGCCTGATCTGTGAGGACAGTTATCCCACATGAAAAAGATGCAGCTCTCCTTCCTGATCCTGGCCAAAAGGAAGGGTCTGCTTTTCAGGGACATTAAAACCCTAGGTGATTAATGGGAGCCTTTTTTCCATTGTGAACTCCACATGAACCATTAAGGTAACAAGAGCTGACATCAAGGGAAATGCGCTGTACTTTGGGCCCCTGCAGGGGCTGAAAAAGCAAACAACACATGCTTCTGTGCAACAGAAAATCTTTATTGGAATTATATCCAAAGGATTCAGAGCTCTCTGCCTGCCTTCCCCTGTGCACACTATGGGACACAAGCAAGTGGCAGCTCTGGCTCAGCAAGCTGAGGCAGGCAGCCCTGAGCCCTTCACGTCACACCCAGCCTGCATTCCTGTCCCAACGGCGGCCACCAGGGCAGCACAGACCTGCTCAGGAGGCAACAGGAAACCCAGACACCACCAAGAGCAACGTCTGCAAGTGTGGGCAGGGCCTGAAGCCCAGGGAAGCTGAGTTATAGTTTGGTGCCTCAGGAGACCTGGTGAGAAGGGGAGAGTGTACAGTGGCTGCAGCCTGAATGGCACACACAGGACAGCACAGAAAGTGGGGAAACGTCTTCTGCGTAGAAGATCATGGTAGGTTAAACCTGGAAGGAAGGAACAGTAGAGAGTGGCAGTGGGCTGCCAGCTCCTGTCAGGATCCCTGTTAGACTTGACTGTGGTGCAGTCATGGAGGAGGGCATCCAAATGAGCAGCATGATGAGAGAACAGAACAAATCTTAACACATTAATACCCAGCAAGGCGGTTTGGGGAAGGGCTCATCTTCATCCTCTGATCCTGACAAGCCTTTAGATGCAGTATTTCCAAAAGCAGGCTGTGAAGGGATACAAAGAAAGATGTTAGCATACAAGGGGCTTTTTCCAGCTTCCCACTCTAGCCCTGGAGAAGGTTTCAAAAGACCCATGTCTTGAGAGAGTTGGGGCGTGAAGCCAGCATTGTGCTTTCAGGGCATGTCTCAATAACCAGCTTTGACTTCATATAACGCTTTTGGAAGGTGTTTCTTTTAGCTGCTCATAGTGTAAACGTGGGGTCTAAAAGTTGTCTTCATGTTGTTTGATTTAAAAGGGTTCTTTTTACTGTACTTCAGCAATGTCAGGAACCAGCTTTTTCTTTCCTGTCTATTGGTCAGCAGTTTTGCTACTTCAGAGGTGTGTGCAGTGGTTTTCATTTGTAGCTGACTGGAGGAGCAGGATGCTGATGTGGGGAGATTAGATCTGGTTGTTACTTTTTTTTCAAACCCAATCGGTATCACTCTGCTACCAGCCATCCTCCAAACAACACTGCTCTCTGTGAATCTTCTAGGAAGACTAAATCAGGGAAGGATGTATATTTTGGTGTTGGAAAAAGTAGCTGTATCACAACCAGCATGAGTCCCATGTGGGTCTCCTATTTTCAGGTACGAGAAGAGATTTCTACCTGGTTTTTGAAAGCAGGATCTTCGAAGAAAACTTCTACTGAATCAGCAGTGCTCATGCTGAGACATGAGCTCCTCCCAGACTGCAAGGACTTTAGATGAAGACAAAGATTCCCTGCTTTCACTTCTGTTAGAATCTGATTTAAACCTGAACAAAGGGAAGTAGTTTTGTCTACGTTAAATCTTCCAGACTGGTGGCGACATGAATTACATTAGCCAAATTAATGACAGCCTCCAGGGGTGCTTATAAATTGCATATTGCCTAAGGATTACCTGAGCACTTAAGCAAGCCTTGCACAAAGGGATTTTCTCTGGCTGTCTGGCAGTTGTCATCTTCCACATGTACAGAGCATGTGGGCTAAGGGCAGAACCAGCTCTTTTGTTTCTAGGTCAGATCTGTCATCAGTGACTTCTAGTTCACAGCTGCTACTGCTTTGTGGAGGAATCCATTGAAAGCCAGCATGAACAGCATTGTCCATGTGCTTGTCGGGGCAGCTTCACGGGATCACTGGTGCAATGTGCTGCTGAGCCACTGGGTACAGACTGGACAAAGCTTGGAGACCAACTAGGGGACATACCAGATCTTAGTTCCATGCATGCTTGGTTGATTTCCACATCCTTTTTATCTGTTTTACAGCAGCAGAAAAGTGCTCCTTTTTTCTCTGTGGAGAGGCACTGACCTTGGCAGAGGGGAATGCCTGCAGTCCACATGCCTCATTATGCCTCCAGCAGTTGCTTTGTGGCCCGAGCAAAATGAGGGATGCAGTGTGGGGACATGTTCGTACAGAACTCCCCACTCCTGGGCAGCCACTGATGGCTCATATAACCCCACGTTCCTCTGTGAAAAACAGGATGTGACACTGCCTGCCTCCATGAGGTCCTGGGTGTGCAGACCTGGTGTATCTGCCTTGACAGCAGACAGGGCTGGGGACACAATCCTTCTCACCAGCTGCTAAACCAGCCAGCCATAAGAGAAGGCCAGGACTGCTCGAAAAGCTGCCAGCCAGCTGTTTTCCAGCATATTTGGGGCATGTTTACTGTGACTGTCCTTGTTGAACAAAGGAAGTCCTGGAAATGAGAGTGGACAGGATGGCTGCAAGGCTCAAATCCAAAACCTACCGCGTTTTTTGGGCTGGGATGCTGAGAGACTTTTCAAGGCATAGGCCACCTCTGACCCATCCTCAGCTGAGAATTGATCCTTCAACTTCTCCAGCTGTTTAAACAGAAACACAGCAGTAAACAAAGGCCCCAATGTGAGGAGCTCCACAGAGTGCTGACAAGTGCAGGGCAAAGAAGCTACATGTAGGCTGGCTGACAGCATCACTGGGAAGGATAGGGTCTTCCCTGGAACAGGACCATTCCTGGACGATCTGCCTTTAGAGCACTCATACCTCCTCATGCCCTCCTTCATTAAGCTGCTTGTTTGGTGGCAGTGGTGTAGGCACTCCCTCCTCTTTCCCTCCACCCCAGGGCTTAAGTCTCTGTGGAGAGGAGGCTGTGTAGAAGGATATTGCACCACTGAGAGTCAAGACAGTGCCGGGACAGGAGGTCTCCAGGCTTCCAGACACTGCAGCAGAGAGCATCACTTCTCCATTGCCCTGAGTTGTCCTTCCTCTCTCTCCCTCACAGTTCTCGCTACCTTCCCTTGGTTGTAATGTGGACAGTCCACTGTATTTCTTCATCTGTACCTACTCTTTTCTTGTAGACTGGGAACATCTACAGCCGCCATCCTGACTTCTCCTCTGGCAGAGCTGCTCCCAGAAAGTCAGAGCTTAATGTCCCTCAGCACTAGAGTGAGGAGCTGGTGTAGGATCTGGCAGCATCCTGTCTGGCTTGATGCACTGTGATTTTTCAGTCTGAAGTGAAAAGTGCCATGTGGAACCCAGCAGGAACTCCAGCATCCATGCAAACAGCTGGAACAGCTGGACCTGGCCTAAGAAGGGGAAAAAAGAATTTCCACTGCTCATGGGGTTTGGGACACAGTGGGAGTCATGCCAAGGTTGCTGCAGGCCTTTCCCTGTTCTTGGGCAGTGGTTGTAGGATGTGGACACTCTTTATGTGTGTGCTCTGATCAGCCCAGCAGGTCTCTGACCTTAGGTAGGGCCACCCTTACTAGTAAAGAGTCCAGAAAAAATTCTGGTTTAGGTGGGCAGTAGCTTTCCCTCTAACTTCAACTTGTTACCTAATGCAGCCAGATCATACAATGCCTGGGAAGGCAACATGATCGCCTCTTCCCACTCCCTCTTCTCCTATGGAGATTTCCTTTGGTGCTTAATTCTTTCCTGACTTGGCCTTCCCTAGCCTTTCACTGGTGACAGAGACAGGAGCTGCTCAGTTTTATTGTATCAGTCTCTAGTCCTGTTCTCTTTTTACCTTTTACAGCTTGTGCAGCTGTTTAGCCCAGGTTCTGCTTTGCTTTTTCTCGATTCATGCTTACATTATAGCAGCCGAGGCAAGGGTAGCAGGATGTAAAGATGGAAGGATGGAGCATAAAGACAGCTTACACAATTGTTTAACTACTCATGCAAGAGCATGCATCTATGTGTCTGTGCATTTGTTCCTCTCACCTCTTCAAACTCTTCAGATTTCTTTGCCAGCTCCCAGTCTGCAAGAGGAGAGAATGTAACATCAGTATCTGCATTGCTTCCTGAATATCAAATTTAAAAACCCTTTCTCCATTTGCCCTCTCCACGGGTTGACAAGCAAAGACCTAGTTATCATTTAACTCCTGTTAGTGATCTTCAAATGAGTGACAGCACAGACAGAAAAGCTGGTTTTCTCTGCTGAATCCTATGGGACCTTATCCTAATTCTCCACTATGAGGGAGGCTTCTTTACTGCTCATCAGGCCACAGGGGAATTGGCCCAATGAGGTCACTTACTGTGTGATACCAATTCAGGTGAAAGTCTTTGCTGCTTTTTAATTTTTATCCTGCTAACTACAAATCTGTGATATTGGATTTTCTGTCACTGGCTTTTATATGAAATCCCATTGTTTCCTTTAAGACTTGCTTATCCTCACATCACCCATGCTGGCAGAAGTCAGAAAACACAAATTTAACCTAGCATAACTTACTGATTTTTAAGTCAGCAAAGATTCAGGCTGGCAGAGTGGAGGAACAGGAAAAGTCACATAGCAGTAAGTGCACGGATTCCACACTTCTAAATGTTAGGGGAGCACGAGAATCTGGGGCCCAGCCTCACAGATCAGACTTAGAGATCTCAAAGCTAATCAGTACTGTACTACTGTCAAAAAACTATGCAGGTGGATGAATGAACTGCCCTGAGGTATCCCTTGCAGAAGAAGGGGAGAGTTGGGTGCCTAGGAACAGGATCTAAAACCTCCAGCCGAACTGGGAAGGGCCTGGACTAGCAATAGAGAAAGCTGCAGGAATGGGGAATTTCAGTCTCACTGCTCAGTTTGAGTCTAGAAGAAGACATACCTTCTTCTAGACTCAAACTGATGTCAAAACCAGTTAATTTTTTAATAAGATGGATGAGCTCAGTCAAAGCTGAGTGACTGGCTACAGTAGTTCTCCTGGGAGGGGAGTGCAAAGAGATCAGCTGGTTTTAAGTGCTAGTTTGGGAAAAAATGCACTAAAATAAGCAGAAGAGCCAGGAAAGAGCTAAAGAATGTTTTTGCTGGGCCCCACAAGCAAGCCTAAAAACAGCCCTGGAGCTGCCTCTTTTCTCTGTTCCTAATGTGGCAGCAGGCATTGGTCTGGATCATCAAGGGGATTTAAAACCTAATTCCCCTTGATTTCAGATTTCAGATAAGACTTCAGCACACAGACACATTGCCAGACTTGGGCTTTTTTTTTTTTCTGAACATTTCAAACTGAGCAGGAGGATGCCAAGAAAATGCTGACTGCCCTCTTGGTTTCTCCTTCAAGAAAGAAACAGTTCTGTTGAAAAATCCTGAATATTTTCTGATATTCATCCAACAGTAAAAGCAGCAGTTCCTAAGCAAATCCATTAAATCAGGATTCAGTTTGAGAGAAGAGATGAGATGAGGATGGGGATGGAGTCAGGAGGTGTGGACTCTGTTTCTGGCACTATCAGCAATGACCTCAGGCAGATTCTTCCTAAATATGTCTTTACATACCCATAAGTTAGAGATAGACAGACCCTGGCATATCTGTAAGTCAAGAGTGTCACTTAAGAAATATTATTATTATTATTATTATTATTATTATTATTATTATTATTATTATTCTACAGATTTTCACCTCTTTCAGAGTTTCAAGTGCCTATTTTGGCTCAACTTTTTGCAGACTGTAAGTGTGGCCAATAACTGCTATGAATAGAAAATGAACAGTGATTGAAATTTGGAACAAATTATCTCAGGCAGGGAGAAGGAAGTTAATTTATGGATGAAGCCTTGAGAAACTGCCTGCTGTAAATCCTCTGTCTGTGCACTGCTCGAAGATTCATTATATTCAATTGTCTGGCATAAAATGCAGCCTTTCCTCTCGGAGTAATAAGTGCAATAATCCATAAACCTATCATAAAAATGTTATTTCTTGAATGCATCCCCTTTGCAAGAAGAGTGCCTTTGTTAGTATAAGGGCTTGATTTATTTATGTTTATTTATTTGTCCCAGGCTTATTTAACCACTGCCTTTGTGCATTTACGAGGGTCTGGAGAAGAGCACTGAGTGTGTTTGATAAATGGATTTTCATAACAACACTTTTGCTGGGCTCCATTCTTAGAGGTTTTCACAGGGAAGGGCAGCTTCCTGCTCCGAGACCACCATATCCAGGCCAAACCCTCCTCCGGCTGCAGTGGCCATGGGAATAGCTGACCCCTGTAATCCATTGGGTGCTTGTGATCGCTGTGCCTCCTGTCAGGGAAAGCCCAAGTTTCTCTTCAGCAGATCTGAGTTTAGCCACATGTGGGTGGCTTTTAAATTTGGTGTCTGAGCACAGAGCACAGATAGGAAAAGCCTCCCCCTGGCCCATCTTTGGTGGCTGTGTGGGAAAAGCCCATTGTCTCAACCTCTTCCAGCAGCAGCAGGCGCTTAGGCCCAGGCAGGAGGTCCCACTGCCCTTATCCCAAACTACACCTGACCCCAAGAGATCTCACCCACATGGTCTCTGGAAAGTCTTGGTGCAATCCCCCTGCCCCAAATACTCACAAGATGCTGCTAGTTCCAGCATATCTCAAAGACACTGAGCTGTCTCTCAAAAGCATATGGGGCTGTCTGGGGTTTGGTGGAGAGGTGACTTCCAGAGCTGGTCCATGTCCTGGGCATTGCACACAACATCTCAGGGATAGCAGGGGCACAGGGACTCAGCAGAAATATTTCTTATTTTTGCTTACATACACACACATGTTCTCAGCAAAACGTTGAGTGTCTAAGGACCTGGTGCACATGGTTTTTGGCTGCTTTACTTTGCATTGCAAAAGCAGGCCCAGGAGCCCCGTGATGGAGAGCATCTGACATTAATCACATGTAGGCACCACTACTGGGTACTGCTTCCACTTTCTGAGCAGTTGGTATTTCTGAGAAACCTGAGAAGCAGGTTCCTTGCATTCATGCAAACACAGATTCCAGGAGTAGAAATCTCCCCTCCCCTTCACTTACCAATATTTTCTGGCCTCCGCCATGCGAATTTCTTATGAAGAAGCAGAGTCAGCAATTTGTCCTCGTGATTTGTGTCTTCTCTCTCTGGAAGCACTCGGTTCTCTGCAGAACATAAAACACATCTTTCTCAATCTCATCAAATTAAGAATCAATTAATCAATTGATGCAATTAATCTCTTAATCAAATTAAGAAGGCTAAGAAGTGGAAGGAAAATGTCTCATGTCAGCACTCATCAGGGTAGAAGGAGCTTGATGGAAAAGGAAGGTGCGTGAACACAGAATAAAATGTCCAGGCAGTGAGGGCTGCTCAGTGGAAGGGTGTGGGATGGGCAGCCCTCCCTGCCAGCCCCGGGCTGCTGGCCAGTTCCACTGCAGCCTCATCAGCATGACTAGCTGCAGAAAGCTGGAGACATCACCTTGATTTACACAGTCCCGAGCTCTTCTGCAAGGCGGGTGGAGTGGGTGCCTCTGCAAAGCCAGACAGGAGCCCACGACACCCTCTCTTCTCAAAACCAGGTGTTCCCCCGCTCACTCCATGCACCTTTCTGGAGCTGATAGAGGTGAGAAGTCCCTCCTCATGAGGGCTGAGGTGTGGGTACCACAGCTGAAAAGCCCTGCAGCCCCACAGCCCTTTCCTGTGCTCACTCAGCCTTGGGGCTGCTCTCTCTGATTGCCAGCGGTACTGAAGGATTCTTCCTGAGCAGAGTTCAAGTGTGGAGGAGCTTAAAGCAAGACCATGCAGAATTTTTCCAGGAAAAATCTCCCCAAGCTGCTGTCCTAAAGTAATTTGGACCTTTCTAAGAGGTTCCTTTAAGGCACCTTCTCTGGTGTTTAACTTTAGTGGTTGTGGCTATGCCCTCAAATGCATGGTTGTGAAGGTCAAGGGTTCAGCAGAAAGCAACAGAGGGGATGGGACAAATCAGTGCCATGAAGACTCTGAAACCCTTCCAGCTCTGTTCAACAGATTTCCAGAATCATCTGAGAGTAGAATGTTGCACTTAATCTTGAGAATGATGGATAGCAGCCAGACTTTATAGGGAGAGTGACCATTCAAAAAAAAATCTTAGGTCTGAACAGCCCTGCCTGACACCCAGACCCCACAAAGCCCTAAAAAGTGCCTACAGAATTCCATGGAAAATACTAATAAATTATACAGAAAGGCTTATTTTCTCTTCTTCCAGGATCTTTAGGACTTCTGCTCAATGCAGTCTCATATGGCCATAAGCCCTACAGAGTTCTGAAGGGATGAATGCAGTTATTCTTGATACACGTGAAACAAAACATTGTGCCAGATGAGCCTGAAGGATGCTCAAGAGTACGTGGGAATCAGCTCCATTAGCAAATGTCACATAAATCTGCAGATGCTAAGGGGCGCTGGCCAAAGGGGTGCTCCAAGTTTTGGCCAGACTCAACCCTGCCTCATGCTGCGGCTGAAGCTGCTGGTCCTGATTGTGATCTCTGGAAATAAACCCAAGGAAGTGAGCAGAGCAACCTGCAGTTAGCATGGAGTGCCATAAACTTCCTAAGTCTGAAGGACAGTTATAATTTTAAAATTGCTACTTTTAGTTTCTCGGGGGATTTGCTACAGGGAAAAAACCACAATGCTTTAAACACTCCAGTAAAAGCTAAGCAGCAGCAGGATTTATATAGAGTGGCCTGGGGAATGTTTTGGTTGTAATTACAAAAATAAATAGGTGATATAAGAGGAAAAATAATTTTAAAAGCAATGTTATTTGCAAGCCTATATTTAGCTGCTCTTTTTTTTTTTCCACTGCCAAGTCTCTTTATGAAAGAGCACTAATGATTGACATTTCCCTGCAGTATAAATTCAAGTTAAGATTAATTTAAATTATGGGAGAAGTACATATAAAAAGAAGTCCTGTGAAGAAAAAAAGTTCAGCATCACCATACTACTGACATTTATGAGCTGTCAAATCTCATATGGTACATATTGGAATTGCTCCTCTCTTATATGTTAATAGTTGGTTTTGTTTTAATTTTCTTATGCGAGAGAAAGAGCTACCCTTACCAGATTTTACCAGATCTGATATTTTCACTGATTAGCAGAACGTGTCATACAGCCAGCTGCAGATAAAGACAGCTTTATCTCATGCTAATATGAACAAGTCTCTTGCTAGCACCCATGTTAACAGATTGTTCAGTATAGCTCAACGTTCATTTTGTTTTCTTTCCCAGAGAAGTGAGTGTTGCATTGGCCATGGCAAGCAGCAAAGCAAAAAGAGAACCACCTACCTGTGCCATGTAGCTTCTATTCCAGCTTACCTTGTTGTAAAAAGGGGTCTCCATGTGTAGATGGGACACACAGAGTCATGGTCAAGATGGTTAGTGCTCCCAGACACAGCTGGGCAGACCACATCTTCTCCACATTCCCAGCACCTAAAAGCATCCTTCCTTCAAGCACAGTGGAGGACTTCAATGCAACCAGCGCCAGATGAGCTCACTTTTAAGAGGCAGTGGATGTGCCGTGATTGCAAATGGCCTTTGGAGGAGGGGAGAAAAATATCTCTTGAGATATAATTCAACCTGTCAATATGATTCACTCTGCTGGGAGCGGACAGAACAACCCAGTAACATATTTCAGATGGAACCTGTTCAATATATCTCATATCAGACTGATCTAATGAATGCTGATGTCCCCACAGGCATGCACTGTTCATGCACATTGCTATACATTCCATACATACATACATTAAAAACACTTTTTCAGGGCTGCTGCTTTAACAGAGTTCAGGCACGAGGACTCCCACTTTAGCAAGTAAGATTTGTCCAATACAAGCTGCCATATTTCACCACTTTGGACAGAATCAGGTTAATGGGGTTTTGTAATTTATCATCTCAATTCCTAGTGCCTGTATTAATTAATGTGAGATATAATGAGTCCTGAAATGGTGGGAAATAGAGGGGAAGAGCTCTTTTCATTTAACTGATTGGAGAATGTTGAGTGTGTCTTGCTCACTGTGACTTATGGCTTTGTCAACGGGAAAGGCATCACACCCTATTTTGGGATTATGTCTGAGTGGGGGAGTGCAGATTTGGCAGTAGATATGGAATACGTCAAAGATGGGCAAGAGTCTTCAGTTTTTTCTTGGGGGAAAAAAAAAAAAGTGGAAGGTCAGATGCTGGTTCCGGCTATACAGCCTTGTTTTATAATTTTAGACAAAGTACTGAGATACACTGCACATATTCCATGTCTTCTCAGGCCATGACTACATTTTGGTTTGACTTCCATTTGTTGCCTATCCATCACTATTGATCAGGGACCTGGTACTACTTTTCCACAACAACCTTACCAAGAAAAATATTATAATAGTAACAGTGCTAGGCTTTGTTCTTCACTTGTCCTCTTCCTGCAGAACTGAATAATCTGTACTTGTTGTGGTTTAAGCCCAGCCAGGAACTAAGCATGAAAGAGCTGCCAACTCACTCCCCACGTGGTGGGATGGGGGACAGGAGCAGGGCAAGCTCTGATTTGTACATACACTCCTAGTGACTCACTGTGTGTGCTTTTTTGACATCACGTCATGCCAGATTACGCAAGATAGCTTCATCTGATGGCACCTGCACTTCATCTCAACTAAAAGACAGTATCATTTCCATGTCTGGGCTTGTGGCTTCTGGTCCTCAGCTCTTCTTACTTCTTGCTGTGCCTTGGCTAGGTATTGAATGACAAGCCTTTTAATAACCCTTGTAATACTTTATTATTTGATATATTATTAATAAAAATGGAGGGGGAGAGGCTCAGATTTTTTGCAGGATATGCCTATAAAAATGAATGTGATGCTTCCATTAATGAAGAGTTCTCTACTGAGAAAATATTCCGAAAGTTTCCCTGGAGATATAATATAGACAAATTAACCAACCTTGTAGTTTCCCTCAGACTCGTGAATTAGTGAACAGCTATCTGAAGTGCTCCCCATCTTCACAAAGTTTGTTTTGACTGAAGGACACCTATGTCCTACTCGAATACTTTTCCAGCCACCTCTGTCTCCCTAAGATGCCAGTTTCAAACTGGTCAGAGGTGAGCAGCTCCCATGAAGCAAAGGCCATATGAACACCACTTTGCACAGAAATCCAGTGTGGACAGCAGCTCTGACTCAAAACTGTATCTTTAAGGGAAGGTCAGATCCATTTTAATTTAGAGCTAGATGGCTAAATCTCAGTCTGTCTTGAAATCTGCTGTGAAATCGACTTTGCCTGGATACAGAAGGTGGGTTTCTCCATCTCATCTAAGTTTATGCAAAATCCATAGATCTCTGACTGGTTTTTTCCCTACCTTTGGCTACAAGATCTCATGGACTATTGGCAAGCTCTTTCAGGAAGCTGAGCTATTCCTGGGATTTCCTCTTTCACTGCAGAGAAACTTCAGTTCTGGATCATTGCAACTGTTCAGCCCCCAAGGTAACTCATGTAGAGTGTGCCAGACCTTTCAAGTGATGGCTCTGGTGAAGGCGGGGAACTGCCATGCTATATTTACATGCGAGAAGGAAGATGACTGGAAGCTGTGAGGAGTGGATGCTCTCAGGGGATGGGTTGGTAGAGAGATGCCCGGCAGTTACTGCCAGGCACTAGTGGAATTTTTGTATTTTTTGAATTTAGGAGATAATTGATTTGCACTGTTGGGCTTCTGCAAGACTCGCACCTGGAAAATTCCTTTGTTTTTAGTCCGTTAGTCCAGGTGCTTGAAATAATATTACACTTTATTGTTCTTATGTATTTTATTCTCCACAGGTAAACAACACAGTCTCCATATTCTTTATATTACTTCACTCATTGATGTCTGATATCTGATAATATCATTGATAATCCTCCACTGAGCACTTGTGTCTGGAGTTCAAGGATAATAAGAACATGAAGATGTGAGCTCCATCTCTACTTCCCATGGTCCTGGTCTGTCTAAGCCCCTTCAGGCAGAAGTTTCTCTTTCCACAAAGCTATACAGACTTCAGGTAACCCAACACAACCAAACTGGAAAATGGATAAGGGTCAACGAACCCAAGCAGCCCAGAGGACAGGAACAGAGAAGACTTGGCCCAAGCAGGTGCCACCAAATCCAGCTGCACCAGCTCAGAGTGTGAGAGAGATGAGTAAGAGTGTCAGTGCCTGGAGGGTGTTAAGGGTCCTGAGCATCTTCAGGTGGGGCCTCACCACCCTCTCTGCCCATCAGCTCAGGAGACCCATTTAATCCCAGCCTGGTCGCCTGCTTGCCTGCTTTTCCCAGAGCTATGCTGGAGGGATGCTGGTCTAGAGCTCAGCTATGCCTTTGCCTGCCCATGGTCCCTACTGATTTGGACCCAGACCTGCAAGTGGACTTCCCTGCTTGACCTCAGATATGTCCCATCTTGTGGACCTGCCTGGTGCTCACTGGGCTGTGTTTGTCCCTGACTGCTGTTATCAGGCCTGATTCTACCAGTGTATTGACTTCCATCTTGACCTAGGATCTGCCTCATCTTCAAGGGCTTCCCTGAGCTGTGGGGCTCTTGACTGAACCTGGCTGCAGTCTCTGATCCTGCCCTGCTTGCCCTTCTCAGGATGTGTTCCTGTCCTGCTGTCAGCATCACGGCACTTGGCTCCATGTTCCTTAGGGAACAGCTGGCCTTTGCTGCTCTCTGACATCATCTTCCTCAAAATATTCAGCTTCTCTCTGTACACAGACACCTCCTCCCTGCCAGGTAGATCGGTAGATCTTGCAGTGATTAAAAATTTTCAAGTATATTATATAAAATCCCAGTTTCTCTGAAGTTACTTTGGGCTTTACCATTAGCTCTAATCAAGGTAGGACTGCAGTTCCCCAAATAACCTAACCTGAGTTTAATCCCAAAGCAGTAACCCCTGCTGTTTCACAGCAAGCCTCAGACAGGTGGAATTCAGTGTGGGGTTTGAGCGACTTGATGCAGGAGGCAGTGCTGAGCTGCTGAAAACAGGAGAACATAAAAGGACAACTTTCCAGAGCCAGCTTGGAGTGACAGGTTTTCAGACTACTTTGTATGCTGTACATGTGTGGTTTGGAGAAAAAAAAAAAAAAAAGAAAAGAATATTCTCTCTTTTTCAGAGCTTCCTGAGAACACAGAAAACATCACATCCATCATGTATTTCAGCTGAACCTCATCAGCATCCACAGACTTTGTCATGGTCTTATGGTCTACCACTTAACCATAGTTGGTTTCATCCCAAAGCAAACAACCTGCTGAGGGAGGATCTTTCAGGGAAGTGCCTTTGCTTAAGGTACTTGAGAAAGCACGTATGAACTGTCACACAACCTCTGCACCAAGTGTGGGACTTGGCTGCAGGTAGGTAGTCTCAGCTAGTAGAGAGAGGACTTCACACCGTGTGGTACCTATGGAGAGATTCATGTATCACTATTTTCTTGCCTAGAATGATCCTAAGAATAAGATGAGTGTGGGGAATAACATAGAAATTTGGAAATGGGGAGTGGACATGCCTTGTAAAGGGAAAGACAGAATGGGGTCTTGACAGTGCCAACAAATCAGGGAGAAGTTGGTGTGCATTTAGCAGGCAAGAAAAGAGAGCAGCCCTCATAGCAGGGGTGAAGTAAGCTTTGTACACAATGTCAGAAAGACAGGAGTCATCCTGCTCTCCATCCTGGGCAGTGGCTTAGTGTCCCTCCCTGTCCTACCACATTCCTCTATCCCCTCTGTCTATTCACATGCACAACAAACTGTTTTCATTTTCTACAGCCAAGTCCTTTTTTTCTCCCCTAGTGTCTGCCTTTCTTGCCTATCGCCTCTATAGACTTATTGCCATTTGTCTACTCTGTCTACATTCCTGTTCTATCTGTCTGCTCCTCTGGGTCTTGAACTGTGCTTTATTTGGTAGGAATCAGAGGAGAAGGTACTGAAATGGACCCTGTGCTCTTCAGCCTTCATCCCTTACACAATTAATGTCTGATTTCTCCTCTGACCAAGTAATTTCTATGCTGGGACAAAGCTGAGAGAAGAAAGCCCACTCCAGAATGTTATTTAAAGCACTACTGGAAGATGCTCAGATATTCTGCTGATGTGTGGTGCAAAGTCCCAGCCAGAGCAACTTGACTGCAGAGAAGAATTAAAACATTGTGCTTGTAAGCCAGGAGACTAACTCCCCTTGCAGCTTCCTGAGAGGAGGGAGACCATAATGAGGAGGGAGATGTAGTTATGAAAAGAGATTCTCTGTTCCTTAGGGGACTGTTAAAACCAGTTAATATTTATGAAGCTTTTAGTCTGACTCACGCAATTTGTTCCCCCTTCTATTGTGCTTGTCTTTGGGGCTCAGCTGTTGCTTGTCCTGTTGCTGATGTAAAATTAGATGCTGTGGTTCAACTATATCCTTGCTTAGCGAAAGAAAAGGGAAAGGTCTGAGCAGTATGTAGAGCAGCTCAGCTGCCACCTCACTGCAAACAACCAAGGATCACACAGAGGGAAGCATCACCAGCTCACATCTGATGGGCATTGTACTGAAAAGACCCACTTCCTCAAGGTTAAGGCTGTGGAGGGTAAGAAGTGAAGCTGGGCTGACTGCCTGTTTTCACTTCCGCTCCAGGGTTTGCCAGGAAACCATTCAGCCTCTCAGAGAGCAAGCCAGGTCCAAGGTCACCCTAGAGTGAGAGGCTGAAAGAGTAAATCAGGAATGTAAAGCTGTTGGATGTGGGAGGAGGCAGCCTGTGGAGAAAATAGGGAGCATAGAAAGTCATGATACAGTTCTCACTTCTGCCTCTTAATCCTGAGCTGAAGCACCTCCTCCAGACTCAGCCTCCCTACTGGCTGGAGTGACTTGGCTGAGTTTCCTGGTGAGGAGAGGAAGGCAATATAGAAACCTTTTCTGCTTTGAAATGTGCCATGACCTGCTAGTCTCAAAGACTTTTGCAGTGATGCTCCTGAATGGTGAATATTGGTGTGCCTCTGTAGGACTATCCTGACCCCGACACCAGGACAGTGTCCTGAAGAGGTATGATCTTCGAATTACTTGGTTATACCACCAGATTTACCCTGAGCTCGGCCCCTCTCTGTTCTGACTCGCCTTCTGCAAGCCCCAAGTTCATTCTGGATGATGAATATAGCTAAGGCATGTATTACTTTGAGTAACACAGCCATAAAGGCAAGACTGGGTAATATCCTGGTGAAAATACTGGTAAGGACACTTTTAAGGTTGTGGAGGTCAACTCTATCTGCTAACAGTAACAACTTTCACTGTCATTCCCCCTTCTCTGTCTTCCTGCTCTCAGTTACCATCTGGTGGTTTGGTTTATTGAGAAACGTTGCCCATTTTTTTGGAAAACTGTCACTACAAGACATCCAAGGGAGGACTTGGAGCATACACAGATCTGTAGCGTTTTGGTGAAACTGGTGCAGATAACTATAAACCTCACCTTTTGGAGAGCCTGTCTTCTTATGTAGCTTTTCATTTGCACCCTGAGCTGCTGATACTCTGTGCACATGCAAAAGTGTTTGGCTGAGTGAACATCAGTGCTTTATGGCTGTAGACTTGCACATAAAAAATCATGACTTGAAATAAGAGGTCCAGCTGAGGCTGTAGGATATATCCATGCCTTACCACCCTGTAGCTTGGGAAACAAACCTGGCACAAGTTATAACACAGGAGCTTTTTATTTTAATTTTTAAAATATTTTTTAATCCAGAAAAGGAGGGGCAGGTGCAATCATATTAGGTGATTTTTTTAGGTAGACCTAGAAATTTTTCTGAGTGGAATATAGCAAAGTCACTGCTAGGCAAGAACTGCACTGACTTCAGCCCCCACCAAATTCCCTCTTACAACATCAGTGTGTTGAGGTTTCATCCAGGTTCTAGTGGCTGTGAATGTCTGAGAATGAGCAAAGTGCTTCATCACTAGCTGCCGCGTATGTTCTGCTTATGCCTTGTTGTGTGGGCTTGCAGGCAGCTCCCTGCAGTGTACTAAGTGATTAATTTATTATTCTGGTGGGTTCTGTTCTTCTGACATAGGAGTAAGGAAAGATACATTTAGCTACTTTCTTTTTCTCTCATCTACTATATAACACTTCTAATAATACTTTTCTCTGAGATTTTTGGTAGGCATACCTGACTTCAGATTGCACATGTCTACTCTCCAGCTTGACAGTCAACAAAACCCCTTGTTCTGTTGTGGCATGGCTCATGATTTTCCTACTGCTCCTCGTTATGTTACATGTAAGCACAAGTTAAATTTCCTCTTTGCTCATTCTTTGCAATCACCCCATTCATTACCCTTGGTGAGCTTTATAATACCTTAATCCTTGCAGGCTTCTACTCTGCTTGCTCTTCAGGGAGCCTGAATTCCCACAGGCACCATTGAGCTACCTATGGAAATTACACACCTGCTTCTTGGTGCTCTTTGCCAGTGCTGTAATGTTTGCTTCCTCTCATCCCTCCCTTCTGGCACAGGACTTCAAACCTCTCTTGAAGTGTCTTAGCTTAGAAATGCAGGGAGGTTGATGTCTGAAGTGGTTTGTTTTTTTCCCCTTGTCTGTTTTTCCCCTGCATCACTATATTACCTGCCTCCTTCCCTGAGAGGCCCAGCAGCATCCCTGCCCCAGGCTGGGGGCAGATCCTGTTTGAGCTCCCAAACCTTGATTTTTATTTATCACAGGGGAAAACAATGCACTCACATCCTTTAAGCTTGTTGCAGATTGAATGGAGTCCTGTGCTGGGCTTTATACAGGAATTTGACTTTGGAGATAAAAACAAGAGCCCATGTCCCTAGGAAGGTCAGCTCCCTGGCATCAGTCACCACTGACATGCTTGATTTTGACATGGGCTTGTGCAGAACCTGATAGCGTGAGAGACCTAGAACCATTTTCCCCCAACCCTTTGCACTGATCCTTAATGGATGCACAAGTTCCTGCCTGTAGGATCATTATACTCTCTGTCTATTTAGACAGCAGCCTCATCAGTTGGAAGCGAGCTTTGTCATCATTAAGGAAACTTTAACAAAGACTGTTCTGTCAAAAGTGAACATCTTGATGAGACTTAATTTATTTCACAGTTGTTGTTATCCTGTTGACCTAAAATGACAGCTGGAGACTTGGAGAGGTGCCCAGCTTATTTAAGAAGCAAGCAAAAAACTGTCTCTCCCTGCTGAGAGAAAGAGCTTAGCATAAAGCAATCCTAGCTCCTAGTCCCAATGCTCTGCCTGGCAGCTCCTGCCCATCAAAGTTCATTATAGCTTTTCTGAGGGCCAGTCCAGATTGTGTTGCTTTTTTTCCCCATTTTTAAGAGTTCCAGCCTCTCCTTTGTGCATCCTCTCAGGCGTGTTTTCAGTGCTGTGGAAACTGGGAAAGTGTTGTGTGGTGCACCAGTGTGACAGTCTGGGTTTACTCCAGTGTTTGGGGGCAGATCAGATGCCTGGATGCAGGTAGGGAAAGTGCCCAGTCCTGGTGCACCCTGGTGTTTAATATTTGTGTGGTGGCACAGTCCAGCTGCAGTGCCATGTCTGAGCCCCTGCCCACAGCTGTCTGGCAGAGCATACTCCTCACAGATGTGCCTGGTATATGTGGTGTGCCATGGAAAGGAGGTGCTGGAAAGCACAGAGCCAAACTGGGCACACAGGGCAAGGACAAGGACAAGGGTCCAGGGCTACAGGCTGCAGCCAGGAGAAGTCCACAAAGATACAAGGAGAAAAATAACAATGGGAGGTGGTGTGATCTCTAGCCTTGGAGATTTTCAAAATTCTCCTGGAGATGGCACTGAGCAACCTCATCAGATTTTGAAGCCAGTCCTGCTTTGTGCAGGGGTTAGACTAGTGCCCTGAAAAATATTTCTGAATGAAATTATTCCACGAGAGAGATCAAATTCTGCTTTTGTCATGGGAAAGGATATGGATTTTTCTTCCAACAGAATGTCCCATGAGAATAAGAGCCTACTTTTAAAAAAGATTTAAGCGTCATTGTCTTGTTATCTTCAATAAAAGAAAGTGGTTGGTCTTCCCACCTTTATTGGGATTCACCTACCCACTGCAACATGTACTACTTGTCAAGCTAGGCGCTGTCCAATTTGCACAGGAAAAGCTGATGACAGTCTCGCAGAACAAACACCTTTCATGCTTTTTGCCTAGAAGCTGTAGCCTGTAGACTCAAGTGAGAGTTGGGAGGGTGATGTGAGATCAACAACACTGAAAAGGCCTTTGGGGGAGCATCAGATGTGATGCTGCAGCAGTGCTAGCATTACATTGGTGCCTGATGGTTTTTTGTCCTTTGTTTTTTATACCCTTAATACATTTTAAATCCCTTTCCCTTTCCTTGTGCCCTTTACACAAATTCCTTGTACCCTTCACATATATCCCTGGTACCCTAGTCCCACATACCTATAATTCTTGTAGTCTGATATGTAGCTTAGTTCAGGGGTCCTACCAAGCAAGAAGATGTAACATACGCAGTAAAATGTCAACAGCTCTACACTGTCTCAGAGCTGTAGGCTCCAACCTTGAGGGGCCTCTTTCTCTGGAACATATTTTGTAAACTAGACTGGAATTTCATTGTGGGGGGGTGTGACTAGGGTAGGGGGACCGTTACTTTATCTATCACATTTCTTACTGGGGATTTAGATAGATATGCTAATTTGTGAAGTCCTTAAAAATTGTATACTGGGGGTGCTTGGGGGCTTAGCCTGTTCCTGTGCCTGTGCGGACCCATGCTTGGGGCTCGCTGCGCTTGGATGCGTGAGGGGCCCGGGTACTTTCCGCCGTATTTCCATCTGTAATGGGCTTTGCTCCTAGGATCCTAGTAAAACCAAGGTAAATACCCTTTTCTCCGCTATTGCTGTGTCTGCCTCAATTTTTTACCACCCTAAAAAGACAACAACATCAGTAACTCATTCCATGGTTCCTGTTTAATTCCTTCTCAATCTCAGTCCTGCTGTGGTCATTTTTGGATCTTCTATAACCAAATGATTCATGCCATCTTCCAATTTCAGAGACTTCATCTGAATATATCTCTCAAAAATCAAGCTGAGAGAGAAATCTGATGTCAAGAAGGCAAAAAAGCCCCCAACTTTGGTGTGTAATATACTGCCTCAGGGAACAGGTTTACAGTACTGACAGGGTTTTACTTGTGTTGCCCTTCCCAGGAGCCTAATCCAGCCTGTCTGTGCTCTGACAACTGGAAATATTCCCCTCATTTCCAACACCAAGAACAAAGTGTCATTTATGTTGTGCTCCTGTAGTTTCCGTAGGTCCTAGTAGAGCTCACCATCCACTGGCTATCACTGAGTTCCAGCAGATCTTGCAAGATAAATAAACACAGCTATAGGAAGGCATGAAGAGCCCATAATTTGTGTATTAGGAACCTGAAATCAGGAGAACTGCTCTGCTGTGATTTTGAGCACTGGGTACCAAATCTTGTTTTAGTGAAGTTAAACACAGCCAGGAAGACAGTGCACTCATAATAGAAGCCAAAATCACATCAGCCCAACATGGTATCTCTTGAATGCAGTGCAGATTTATGACTAATTTATGTTGCTAGTTCTGGCCCCAGACAGACAACTTAATATGATACAAATTCATTACTGAAGAGTAGAGCAAAGAGCTGTGTGTGGGGAGTAAAGTGCACAACCATTGGGATGGACATCTTTAAAGCTTTGTTCATAAATGAAGAGTCATAAAGTGGCTCTGTTGCATTAAAGCTGCTGTGTAAATGTGAATGCTTCAGGATTTCAGCTTCTGGTGCTCTGACTTGAACACTTTATAGTGAGAGAAGGGCAGGAGAAAAACATACTCTGGGCTTGGAAAGCTGTGACCTGTGTCAGATCAGTACATTCAGTGCCACTTCTCCTGTATAGTCCTGGTTGCCTGGCCTCTTCTTTCATCCTCAGTTTTATCCAATAACAAATCTTATTAAGTGATCAAAAACTTGATTAGTAAAAGGTGAAGGATGTCCAGAGGAATACACCGAGTTCAGAAAAACTCTTAATTTAGGAGAAAATAGAAATGGATTTTAGACCTGTAATTAGCTTGGAGCTGGCTGAAACCATGGGGATTATTTGCAAGAAGTCCAGTTGTGCTGCTTGTGTGGATTGCAGAGGGATTAGAGGGAGGAGCCGGGCAGAGCTGGGACCGTGACAGGAGATAATCTGTGTGAGCTGCCCCTTGGACGGGCAAGCCCCTGTGACTAATCGCCATCTGTGTGATCATATGGAGTACCTGTGGAGTGGGGCTCAGCTGTGCGCCGCTCACTTTTCTGTAAGTGGCTACCACGGCCCTCTAGGCAGGAGGCCAACCAGCTCTTGGTGTGTGTCAGCACACAGGAGAGATGTACTAGGTGTGTGTATGTGAGAAGGGATCACAAATATAATTTTGTGACTTCTTGTGTGCAGAAGGCTGAGAAGTTAAAGGGAAGGTGAAGGCAGTCAAATTAAAGACAGTCTATGCATACCCACATTGGGGTTGGTGAAGTATCATTCAAAAGGGGCACAATTAGGGATGGACAGTTTGTGAGTTTCAGAAAACAGGGCTAGAAAATGCTGGAGTAGCACAAGGCTAACCCTCTGGAAATAATTGGTTTTTTGGTCATTTTCATTAATGTTTTTGCTTTTTAATAAAATTGAAATATTGTTCCCTTTGATTTTTTTGACATCTGATATCCTACTCTGTCTCCGTCTCAGCTTCCATCCCAGTCACATAAGATGCTGAGCTTCTCAGAGCCTGTTGGAGAGGGGAAGCAAGAAATGGGCTCTGTCTCTGTATCCTCCTACTCACCAGTGGCACAGGAGCCATGGAATAGAAGCTGGAGGCCACTCATTTTGAATGTGGCAATATTAACTTCATCTGCTTCTTGCACAGTCCTCAGCTACATGCATTTATGATCAAACATAACAGATAACATGAGTGACTGGTTGTGCTGAGCACAGCCCAGAGAAGCTCAGACATCCCTAAACCCCAAATCCTCTTCCTCTTATCTTTTCCCGTTTGCCTACGGGACATTATCTCGTGCTGTGTCTTTGCTGCCGGCAAACCGAGGTGGGCAGCAGCTGTGAGTCTTCCCGCCTCCGCTGAGAACTGCTGGGGTTCAAAGGCCTCTTGCGGTGCTCCGTGACGAGGAATCTCTCTCGTGCACTGTCCTCCTCGAGAGGTGCCCGTCCCAACACAGTCACCACCCCCGCCCCCAGAGACAAGGTGCAGTGACTCTGAGTTTCGACCGGGAAACGTCTGCCTTTCCCAGGCGGCGGGACAGTGCGAGCACGGAGGTGGGATGGTTTGGGGAAGAGGGCAGAGGCAGCCGGATCCGGCACGGGAGAGCGCCGGGGAATCCGAGCTGTCCGAGCGCTCTGACAGCCACCTCGGCGGTAGGAGAGGATCTCCAGCCGTCACCTAAAAGTAGCCAAAAATCCCCAAAACAATTAAAAAACCCCCAAACGTATAAATAACTGCCTTCGGAGGCTGTCCGTCCCGCTGAGCCGCTGCCCGAGCCCCGCTGGGGAAGGGGAGGGAGAAGCAGCCCGGGACGCCCCCATCCACCTCCCCGGAAGAGGGGCGAGGGGCGGCGAGGCGGCCCTGCTCCGCCCCGCCCGGCGCTTTCTGTCCGCTCTCCCGCACCGTACGGCCCGGCCGCGCCGGCTCTATCCGCTCCCAACTTTGAGGTGCGGGGCGCGGGCGGCACGGCCGCGCTACCCTCAGCGGGGCGCGAGCCCGGCCATGGCCGGCATCGGCATCGACCACTCCAAGCTTCCCGGAGTCAAGGAAGGTGCGACTCACCCCGGCGCGGGAAAGAAGGAGCGCTGGACGGGACGGTGTGGGGGAAATGGGAGCGAGGCAGGGGGGAAACTGTTGGTTTGGGGTGGTTTTAATAACATTATTATTTCATAATTTCCAGGCGCCGCGGCGGCTCGCGGCACTGGCGTGGAGCCGGGTCAGCGGGAGGGGATGGGGCGCTCCGTGCTCCGGCAGTGGCACTGGGGTTTCTGGGGCTGGCGGTGTGCCCATGCGGGGTGTCCGGCGGCCGTGCGGGTGGCGGGAGGGGACGGTAGGCGGAGGCCGGCGGGGAAGCGGTCGTGACCACCGGACAGAGAGCCGCGGCCGCCCTGCTGGCCCCGCTCCTGGCTCCCCTCCCAGGGCGAGCGGCGGGGGGGCGGGCTGGCAGCGCCGCTTCTCCCCGGGAGAAAGCAATGAGCGGCGCTGGGGACTGCGCAGCCCTTTGTCTGCGCCGGGGCCGAGGCCG